>JAQGAV010002267.1:0-16457 GCA_034691345.1 Phasmarhabditis papillosa
TATGCTGGCTCAAAGGTGGCTGTGGCGCAAAGGTGGCGCATAGTGTGGCTAAAAGCGGGCCTTAAATGTTCCGAGTACACTAACCGGTAACTGTCCAATATTTATCGGCCCCGGTGGCATCGAATCCCCAGATGGCACAGTTTCCTCCACATATAAGCATAGGCGGAAACTCGCCTAGTTTACCAAACTAAATAATAATAAACTAGTTTTTGTATTAAAAGAAAGTGACATTACAGTCATACAATTAATGCCGTCTGGTACTTCTCGCTGGAACAACGTGGCATTTTGGTAGAAATCATAGGCGATCACTTGTGATTCAGTACCAATAATGATCACATCATAGCCCTTGCCGAATGGAGCCGTGCTTATACACTTTATCTTATCCAATATATTCAGAGCACTTTCATTTTCTAAAGATTAATTATAATATTTTTATTTATTATTTCATTTGTAGTATCCATATATAGTTCCGTGTCCAGGAACTTCTCTACACTTTCTGATAATGGAAGATATTTGACATGATTCATAGTGGTTTGGTCTGCGGACCCTAAAGTTCCATATAAAACACCCAGTGTGGGACTCGCAGAAAACGGAACCCCCAAAAACATAATTATTTTGAAGACGATCGCAAAAATATTCAGTTCAAAATAGTTCTGTTGAAAACGCAATATTTACGACACTAAGTACCCAGTTGTTGAACTCTTCAGTGTCTAATACAAGGTTGAAATGTTTCGTAATTAATTGAAAGCAAAGTATGATATATACAATATTAACTAACCGATTATATTTATATTTATCAATTAGCGTTATTGGAGACTCCCCAAAAAGTTCAATTTCCCTATCCATACCTTTGATGATCACCTTATTTGCTGAAGAAACTATTGCTAGAGTTTCATTATCGCCCGGCTCTAGTTTTGCATAAAGACAACAGCGTGATAGAATTCGATGATTAAGAGAATAATTATCTGTTTTAAATAAAGTCAGGACATCATCCGGAGGAGTTGTTTCAGCAGCATCTAATTCCTTAGTAGGAGAATCGTGAGACATTGCAATAGTAAACTGACACCTGAGTTTGAAATCTTGCTCGGGGTCCTAGTTGCCATGGCAACTACCCGCATGAAAGCAGGTTGTTACTTTGAACTACTTGTTTTTAATATAAAACAACGTTAAATAATTATTCAATGAATAGACCAGCAATTTATTTTATTTTACCAAAATTTTTACCTAATGCTTCCATTTCCAGTTTATAACACATTATATTCAAAATCTGAAGGGGAAAGACGCGATATATACCAAATAGTTGGAATTTTCAAAATAACTGTTGAAGAAATCATATTCTCTAACCAAAAACTTATATTTTTGTAAATATGACAAAATAACGTGTTTTTAAAGATTGGCAAAATTCCAATCATTTGAAAATGGGAACCTGCGCATCTAAGTCTGTTGAGTTTCCATTCAAACCAATACTCCCACTGTTGACAAATGTACCAATTCTTTGTTTTTCTGTGATATATTGGTATTTGCACTAGCTTTGCATGTCATTTTCATAATATTACAACACACTCTTTGTTTTAGGAGAATGCCTAGAAAGGATAGCGAATCCAGCAGTTGTTCTGACCATTCTCATGAGGAGGAGAATGAAACTCTTTCGAGTGAAGTAGTGCTGAGCAGATATCAATCAGCTGCTGAAATCACAAATGCTGTGCTAAAGGTAAGCGCTTAATCTAATCATGTATATTATTGAAGTAATTGTTTAGCAAGTCGTTGCCGCTGTAAAGGCTGGTGAGGAAGTTGGCAAGTTATGCGATCTCGGAGATGGTCTAATTACTCAGAAGACCTCTGCTTTGTTCAAGAAGCAAAAAACCATTAAGAAGGTAATTAGTGGGTTGATCTTACAATAAGTATTTTACTTCAGGGTATTGCTATGCCTACATGTATTTCTGTTGATAACTGCATTTGCCATTTCTCGCCACTTCGTTCTGATCCACCTGTGGTTCTGAAGGACGGACAAATTGTCAAAGTAGGATGTGCTGCGAATTGCTGAATATATAGATTGTTTAAGATTGATCTTGGAACCAATATTGACGGTTATGTTGCAACTGCTGCCCACACCGTTGTTGTTGGAGCAACCAAGGTAACCTTTTGGAAAGAACAATTTATGTTACAAATATGTCTAGGAAAACAAAGTCAGCGGAAAGGCAGCTGATTTACTCCGTGCCACTCATGAAGCCATGGAAATTGCTATTCGCATGCTTCGACCTGGTAATAAGAACATGGACATTACTTCTGCTATTGACAAGGTAAATCCATATTACTGATTAAATAATAATTCATGATTGAAGGTTGCGGCTGAATATGAAGTCACTCCAATTGAAAACATGGTTTCGCATCAGGTGGAGCGAAATCAGATCGATGGAGAGAAGCAAATAATCCAAAACCCTGGAGAGAAACAACGCTCGGAAGTTGAGAAGGTTGCTTAGTTTACTGAGAAATAGTGAGTTACGAATTTAGGTAGATATTGCTGAACACGAAGCATGGGCTATTGATATCCTGTTCTCTACCGGCAAAGGTAATTTTTCTCAGGTTTATGGTGCTATTTAAATCCTTTCTACAGGTACTCCCAAAGATATGGATACCAGAACAACTGTCTTCAAAAGAAACGAGGAAGTTCAATATTCTCTTAAGATGAAAGCATCCAAGGCTTTCATGCACGAGTGCAACAGTAAGGTAGACACGTTTCCATTTCAATATGACATGTTTTATTTAGCATGGACAGATGCCATTCACTCTGAGATCGTTTGAAGATGAGGTCCGAGCTAAGATGGGTGTTGTTGAATGTGAAAAGCATAACTTGGTTCGTCCATATCAGGTTTGTTGTGCAAATTTATTTGTTTTGTATTGTTCCGTTTTAGGTACTCTATGAGCGCGAAGGAGAACTAGTTGCCCAATTCAAAGCAACTGTTCTTGTAATGCCTACTGGTCTACTGAAGGTTGCTGGTTTACCTTTTGACGAGACGATCATTGACACTCCCTCAAAACTTAAGGTATACCGTGTCAGATGTTCAAATATATTAATTTCCGCTGTAGGATGAGGTCCTCGTGAAGACTCTGAAGTCCGCGCTCAAGCCAAAGAAGAAGCCAGCCGCAAACAAGGAAAAGACCGAGGCCAAAAATTAAGTAAATGTTTGTTTTCTTTACTTCCACTTGTTTATCTGCACTATGTTTATTGTGAAATTTCATCGTTGAGTCTACCGGTTCTGTTTATTGTTAGATATTTCGGTGTATGAAGATTATGTGATGATATTTTTTGTTGTTACCTGGGGGATGTTATAGTGCTGATTTTGGAGGTGCAGTTCTGCAGTGAATAAACTGATGTTTATGCATGCGTAGTTAGTCTTGCGCACATTTAAGCTTTGCTCAGTGAACTTGAGGAAGGTCGCAAACGTCGCGGGAAGTAAATACAAGTCCCGGTTGCTAGTCTGCTCTGATAGAGTCAAGGTTTTAGTAGGCTAGTTTGCCAACCCTGCACCCCGGTTATGAGATCCGTTCTCCAAAACGGAATTTTGAAGAAAAAAGCTGATGAATGGCCCTTAACCGAAAACTATTTTGTTCCCATTCCTCTGGGGAAACATTGGTGAATGTGGCCAATGAAATGAATAGGGGTTAATGGCGAAGACATTATCTATCCCATTACTATGCTAAAGTTCAGCACCGTAACTTAAAATTTAGCGACACTTCGCAGCTCTAGTATAGATATACAATTGTTAATTTAACTCCGGTAGCATACCGGCCATCAGGGCTGGCAAAAGGGAGGGCCGACCCGGGCCGTACTTTTGAGAAATGAGGGCCGGCCCTCATTTTCGAAACCGATCAATAATGCTCCAAATTTTTAAAATTTTTGAATTTTTTTTTAAAAATTGGAAATTTTGGTAAAAAAAATTGGAATTTCGCAATAGTGGGGCCTGGAGGGCCGGCCATTACTTGTAAAAGTCTGTTAATTGCTGATATCATCCCGTATTTTGTATATAGTCAGCCTAAAGATGCAAATTTCGAATAGTATAGCCGTTCTTAACTGTACATACTTGTTTCTCCTGAAAAACCCTGCAGACTAGTAATTACAGGATGTGCTTTCCAATGGATCTCATTCAGTTCAATGTTAGTAAAGATCTCAGTTAGCTGATAATAGTACCTCATGAGTGGTTGCCGAGTATGTATTATGCTAATAACGTGTTTAATGTAGTTTTTTCAAGGTTCGCTGGTCGATTAAGCTTCCTGGTGAATGGGGCGAATTCCACGCCGGCGAAAATGTGGAGGCTGCGGAGTTTTGCGAGACGTAAGTTTCAATAAGATCTCGAATGTCACTGACAATTTTATATTCATATTGTTTGATGCATTTAGAAAAGAAGTCCAGCTGTCCGGTACGAAGTTCAATGTGGACGGTGTGGTGAAGACTGGAGATGGAAGATTTATTCCTGCCAGCTTCTTGGATACGTCGGCGGACAAAACATCTGACATGTCGAAGAAAATAGGAAAATATGGACCAACTTGCGAAGATTCGAGCTCTGGAAGGTATTTTGGTTATCTCGTTAATTCGTATAAACTAGTATTTTCTAGATGGTGGTATGCACGACATTCTGCCGTTGAGGCAAGCTGTTTTCTGCTAGCAGATGACGGACTTTTCGACGGGGCCTACATTGTATGTCAGCCTCCAGAATTACAACCGTATGTTTGTTCTTAGAGCTATTCCCTTGCAATCATCTTTAGATCAACTAATAAATGGCCTGTTTTTCTCCTTGCCGTTCGTTCCGTTTCACTATTTGTCGGACAAGGTGTTCAAGAATGGAAAGATGACGAATACTACAACGCAAGATATGGAAATATTTATCAGGTTTCGTTTTTTTTATGAATAGCCCTACTCCTTTATTTTTTTTCTTCAGAAACGTGATCTGTTCCATACAGAAGTTCTACCTCAACCGCCTGAGGGCCCTCCTCCTGGGGTGATTTTCTTCATTATTCAGAGAAACGAGTGAGAAGGCAATTAAAATAATCCACCTTAATTCTATTTTAGCACTGGATATTTTTATTTGGAGAGTTCAAGCCCCTTCCCGTCAATCAATGCTCTATTGGAGCATTATCACAGTAGGTCGACGGACTTGATCTCTAAATATTTTTTGTTCTTAGCTCACCTTCTACCCGTAAAGCAACAAGCCGATTTCCGCAAACATATTCCGCAGTTCCTAATAGAAGCAGCTATGGCCAATCTCGAGGGAAGTCCTACGCCGACGCCAATGATCGGCCCATACAAGTGTCCCACCTGGAAGCAACCAACAAACAAAATGATTCTCAGCACGGAGCGTTCCTTGAAGAAGATGGGAGTTCGGTAGGTGACCAATACCGTTGCTGTAGGAGTAACTTTCGATTTAGCTGGAATATGAACAAGTTGGGTGAAGAACAGGATGATCGTGAATTGCTTCAACGTGGTTACATTAACTTGCACGGAGAATATAGTCAGGTATGTTTCGAATGGCAGATGCAGTAATTGATTGTTTCTAGATTGTAGTTCGCAAGCTACGTGCTCAGCGTTTCAATCAGAAGTTTTTCGATATGGATCTAGCGTAAGGGACCAATAGCTATGTGTATTTTATAACGATAGAAATTTAGGAAGATTGCAGCTGTTGGAAATGGACCGAACTTTTTCCCACCTGGCTATCACTTCCTGTCTCATATTGTTTCCTATGGTCGGGAACCAGTAAGGGCTGCAACTAAATTATCGATTGATCACTTTTATTTTCAGCCATTGGATAATTGGATTGCCTACACTGGTGTCATTGGTCTTCCACTGGATCGTCTGTTGAAGAAGAGACGATACAATGACGAATTCATTACTCCTAGAGGAAAATATGAAATTCTGTATCAGGTACTCCAGCCATGGTGCGATAGTTTGCTTGTTTTTTGCAGTCGTTATTTTTCTCTGGGGATTTGTGTTGCTCGCTGCAACCAAATTTAAAACTAGGAAATTTAAAAATTTTCATGGAAACCTAAAGTTTATTATTTAGGTTGTCGGAGCCATGCGTTTCCTTGAACAGAACGGGTTGTGCCACCGCCATTTGAAAGCTGCCAATGTGGTCGTGGAAGCCGAAGAAGGCTCTTCGATGGTGGTTAAGGTTACCGATTATATGGTACCTTATCATTTTCTTAACTATGTAAGTTTATTAAAGTAGTAAGTTCTATATATGAAATATAAATATTTAGGATAATGTAACAAATATCTCTCTGGCTGATATGGATTGGCCATGGTGGGCTCCAGAAGTCATCAAAAATCGCTGTTTCGATATTCTTACCGACATTTGGGCATTTGGATGTTTGATGTTTGAGGTATGGTACCCGTAAACAGTGATGGGTAACACGTTTTACTCTAGGTAATGCATTATGGAATGGTTCCATACAGTTTTGAGAAGCCACCATTGGAAAAGGCTCAAGAGTAAGTGGATTAGCTACTCAGCCCAATGGAATACGATTATTTTAGCCTAGCTGTTTTCCTAATGAAAGATCGTAAGATGACTTTGCTCGAAGAGGATAAACTGGATACATTTGTAACGGAACTCATGCAAAAATGCATGGAAACTGAGGCATCGGTTAGTCTTTCAGATAGGTTAGGTTAGGTTAGGATAGCATATTTCTGAGACCGGCGTGTCATTCGAAATCACATACTAATGTATCATCTTAATCCTGATTTATATTAATAAGTATTTTCCAGGCTCGCCCGTCATTTGACTACCTCTTCAACTTCTTGCGTGATCTACTATTCGATTTCACTAAGAACCCCAATGATGTCATCAAGAAATGTCTTGCCGAATGCCCTGCCAAATTTGACCACAAATACAAACGAGGAAAATTAACCAACATGGTGGTGAGTCGGGTTGGGTTTAACCGGGAATTTTTAAATTAACAATGTTTGCAAGTTAGATTATTTTTGCGTGTAGTCGATCAGATTCCACAATCTATGTTTTTCAGATTGCCAAGGTACTCCAAGAAATTGAAGAATAGACCAATTAAACACTAATGTTTTCCTTGTAGCATTTTTCTAGAAGTCAAATAAATATTTTTCATAAAAAATATTGTTGTTCGATTTACTTTTTATTTCTTTTCTCAAATATAAATAATCACAACGATCAACGAATTGATGATTTTGAATTGAATTGAATTGAATAACGAGAACTTTAATTTTCAATTTCAATGTTGCAGCAAAAACTAAAAACTCAGGCCTGTGAAAAATATTAAATGCTTTTTTTGAAAGATTTTCGGATAAGGCTGAGTTCCTTTTTAGGTTAAGTAAAATATGTGTAAAAGAAGCGTCATATCGTCTGTCTCTGTCTGAGAACTTATGTCTAGGTTCTAGAAAAGAACCCTAGGGGCGGTTCTTTTCTGACCGTCTGCCAAACAACTGGGTTCTTAAGAAACCTCTAAACAAACATTTATGGCTAGTCAATTCAAATGTTCCCTATATAAAATTTTTCTCTATTATGAACTCAGTTTTATTCTACAGGGATTCCTCATTGCTAAACATCAATATAAGTAGGTTCCTGTCAATGGTAGGAAATTCACGAGCCGGCTCGGGCAAAAACCGACATTCCGCAAATGATCCTTCTCCGGCTTGTTCTGTCCTGTCCCTCTCTGTATATCTATCCCTGCCTATCCAAATGTTCTATATCTACACATATCCAGGCTCCAAACTTTCTCACCGCATCTTAAATATTCCAGAATTAAGGTTCTGATCCTTTAGTTACCAATAATATTTATCTCATATCATATCCTCTAAACACATTCCCTTCTCGGCTTCAGGAGCTCTATAGAGCCTCCTTAGTTAGCTACTTCAATTACAACTTCATTCTAATATTTGCTATGGATGAAGAACAGTTGCTAAGTGAAATATCCTACCATGGATTCTTGCCGAGGTTAGTGTAACTAGGATGTAAGGACAAAGGCACCAGACCTCTCATCAGGCCAGGCCATAAACATAGTAACGGTTCTATGCTCAGCCAGTATTCAAGAGATCAGGCGTATTGATTAAAGGACTATCCGTTTTGCGGTACGGTTACAAGGAGGATAAGTTTTGTAGGATGTAGGATTTTTTATGGTGTGCTTTTCTACATTTGAACATAAAACTAGTAAAACTAACTATGTTTATTATAGAGAAGATGTTGTAAGCCTTCTTCACAAACACGGAGATTTTCTGCTACGAACTGCCGAGGTAGCGAACTTATTCGAAATTCATTAAAAGGCATATTTATTATTATGTGCATTTTATTAAATTAAGATAAATGAACAGTATATTTATTATGAAAACATTTGTATAAAGTATAATAGTTTAATTAATACTTTTAGTGTGAACCCAAGATTACAAAAGACTCGATTGAGATGGTTGTGGGTCGTAAAAGATACCTGGTTATATCGGTGCTAGTGGATCCCGAAGGGAAGCTACAAAAGCAGAATCTGGAGATAGAAGTTAAGGAAACCCTGGTAAGCAAAAGAATAACAAATTGGTTATCCGAAAAGAGACCTTGACTGCACAACACCTAACTTATGGATAGTCAGTATCCATATCTTGGTTATTAGTGCCCTATCCCGGAAAGAGGCGGTGTTATATGAAAATGAAGGAAAAATGGGTACATTGTTAGCCATTTGGTCGAGATTATATTCGTTTTACTTGAACACCGTCTCTCTATTGGGCACTGCGACAGAACCTAGCTCTAGATACAGACTATAGTTTCTACAAATGCCAACCAACTGAATAACTCCATAATACTAGAGCAAAAAAATAAAAATTTCTCTACAAAATGGTTCCTTTTTAGATCAAAAGTATAATTGTGAACCAGGCTACCGGTAACATATTCAATTAGAATATAAATTGGTTGTTCGCATACAGCTACTCCAAATAATCTGACTATATTCGGATGACTGAGTCCTCTCATTAAACGAGCTTCTCTCATACATTCATCTATCTTCTCCTTACGAGTTGCATCCGAACTAACTTTCATCTAAAAAAGGTATATTTAGCATTTTCTTATAATGTATATATATTCTGTAGTAAGTGATAGGTTTCTAGCGCGGTATCATGCAAAAAGGCAGTGTTGAATAAAAATAAAGAAAAGTATTTGAACCCACTGTTCACGGCTCGCCGCGCCCTAAGGCAACGGGACAGAGCAAATTCAAATGGTGAAATCTTGATGTTCATACCTTGGGTTATTTTGTTAAATAATTCATATTACTTTATATATCATTAGAAAGGCCATAGCTCAATCTGTGCAACTGAGTTTTTTCGAAAGATCCGCTTAAAGCGTTCCAGAGAAAAATGCACTTTAATTTTAAAATGAGAGTCCAGTCCTTTAACCTCACTGTCTCCGATGGCGAGCTGTGCGCTCTTTCATTCAATTTTATTTAACACTGCCTCTCCTCAGGATACCTAGGATAGGATAGGATAGGAATCCTCAGGATTCATGTTTGAAGGTCAAATGATACGGAATCTAACTCCGTCAAGTTCTTAGGCTAAATGAGTAATGGAGTAAACTATATTATAAAATAGCGGATTACGTTATATTCGACTACGGCGACGGGAGCTAGATTACGTTATATTGCCAGGATAGGGAGAGAACTCGCTTATGATCTAGTTTGTTAAAATGCAAACTCACCGTTTTAATTGCTACAGCTACAGTTTTGCCAGTTTTCTTCTTAAGTTTTCCCTTAAAGACTTCACCAAAGGCACCAGCACCAATAGCCTAAAATATATTTTACAAAAAAATAAAAGAAATGTATCCAGTCGTAGTCAATATGTTCTCTTTCAGGAATATATCCAATATGCCTTAACAAATTGTTAAACATAGAAACATAGAAACATAGAAACATAGAAACATAGAACAAATAAATGTATATATATATATGGAGTAATTGGTGCTGCAGTCAGCATACCTGTTACGAGCCGGCCTGGGCCGGACCGCAGACCCAGATTTTCAAGGCCCGGCCCGCACTTTTCCGCACCTTTTCTATTACTAACATTTTATAATTTGCAAAACTAATGTCCTCGACGGGGATCGAACCTTGACCTCTCGCTCCATATTTTCCTTGATGCGGGCCGAGTCGGGCCGTCCCGGGCTTTCTCAATTCTTCAAAATGTCGGCCCGACTGGGCCCGCACTTTTCGACAGGTATGTTGTTGGTGCAATTTCATGTGCAGAATGTAAAATGCAAAACTAAAATCACTGAGGGGAATCGAACCTTGACCATATACTTACAAGTTTAGCTACTTACCACTACTTATTAATACAGTTTTTATATCATACAAGCAAGTTCTTAATGTAGATAAATATTATTAAAATAGTTTCAGGACCACTTTGTATGTTTACTCTCGCCCTGTTAACATGTCCAACAGACAAGGAACGACTAGCAATATTAGTATAAAGGTACAATTTGTGATTAATGTTATATATATTTTTTTTAGGTTGAAATGATAAACGGCTCTGAAATCGCTCAGCACCATGTGACAAGAAGAGCCATCGATACCCGAATCGTCGCTGATCTCTGCAATACAGATGGTCTTTGACAAAGGTAGTTAATCACTGTTCTTCCAAATTTACTGTTTTGGCAGGTTGGCAGATTTGACTCGCATTCATAGACATATCACACGTAATAAATTAACACATATTATACGAATCACAACTCTATTTAGTAAATTTGTTATTTTATCCTGTGTAATAATTATTCTCTTTAAAGACTGTGAATACAGGTCCTGGCCGCCCTCTGCGTCCCTGCCTTCTCGCTATCATTTTGCCATTATTTTGCCGGCTAGGCGCAATCGTTTGTCTGAGTCAACCCGCCTTGACGCAATTTTGAACGCATACTCCGTTTGAATATTTATTTTTGCACAAACTTTTAATTATTTTTAATGTTTTATATAAAAAAAATGTTTTTCTTTTCTCGCTAAATTAAGCTTTTCAGCCATGGATCTATCAGAAGATTCCATCATAGGCTCACTATCGCCTGATTCAGATGCACCAATGCATAGTGCTGATCAATCTATGAGTAAGCACATTTATTCCTTTCTCATTGAGTATCGTGTCCCCATTGTAGATTTATTACGATCTTGAAAAATAATTTTGTCAGTGTAGATTTATTATAATCTATCAAACCAATCAATGTGTGACGTTGGAATATATTTTTTTCCAGTTTACGGCTCGCATTTAGATGATTCCATCCATGGTGACGAGCACGAAAAGAATCTACGCCGTTCCACTCGGGACAGTAGAAGACCAAAGTTCGACGACGAATTGGTCGATTTTAACATAAGAGTTAGTTTCTTTATATGATCTGTATTTTTACTTTTCTTCAGAAAAGAACAATGTCCGAATCTCTTCATTTTGACAAACCTTCAACTAGCTATCTTCCCGATGCGAATTTTGAGCCTGGCCCTTCTACTTCCATGGAGCCCTCTGCAGAAACGTCAGGATCTTTTATATCGTCATTAAGGGTTCGACTTACCTACTTTTCTTTTGACTGTCATATTTTTAAGGATGCTGGTGGAGAGCCTAACTCAACAAAAGCAGCTCTTCGAAAGCGTAATGTTATATCTATGGAGGAGCGCCTTGTATGTTTTTTTTTGGGAATGAACAATTTCACTGCAATTATGAAATATTTTTGTTAATATCACTCGCTTATAGGCCTTGGATCAAGCCGATCATGAACTAGAAGCGCTTCGAATGGAGCAAAAACGCCGTGAAGCAAGAATTGCCAGTAAGGATATCAGAGCTAAGGTTGGTGTAATCAAAATTATTTTTCGCTGATTCTTTCAATGTTATAATATTAATGTTGCCTGTTAAGGAGTTGGCTGCTGCAACTGAAGCTGCAGAGGCGCTCATTGTAACTGAGCTAGCTGAATGGTCTGCAACTGACGATATTGCCCTAATCACAGCAGTGTGTCATGTTAGTTCTTTAATTATGCTCGTATTCATCGCTATCTTCAATCTAGGTATCTGATCTGCTGGCTGTCCATTCTAACCTTACGTTCAGTCATGACTATTCATTGGCAGAAATAGAAGAAAGGTGAATTTTGTTTTCATACCTCTTACGCTATAATGTGTTTACTTCACGTGAAAACTATTATACAAACTAGGTAACGGAAACCATTTATTGGTGAGAAACTATTTGCTCATCAAAGAAGAGTCTTCATTTTGGCTTTACTTGAAAGTATCAGATACTTTACATTTAAGGAAAATGGACATTAAACTTTGAACAACCTGTATTAAAGCTAATTAGTCAAGTAATTCAGATGGTACCAATTGATGTATGATGATACGCTGTCTCGTCAAGCAAAGAAGCGGATGAATGAACTTCCCATGACGGAGATTTTGCGAATTCAGGTAAACTTAGCAAATTAGTCTCCTCAAAATTTATTCATTTAGTCTAAAACTGTTTTCTCCGAACGTGAGGATGAACTGCTTGCCACCGTGGATTCGGAGAAATTAATTGGATTGGAAACATTTGTTGATCTATTGAGGTGACAGATCGAGTATTCCCAATCATACCTTTATTTTCCAGAACGTATCCAGAAGATTTTCATTCTGCTCGTACTCCTCAGATTTTATTTGATCGTTGGCACATTTTAAAAAGGTGTGTGCTCATAAAGCTAGTATGGAGAAATTTATATTTATACTTAATCTTTAAAAGTACACATTAAATATACAACCGTGAACGAACATTTTTAATTTGATACAGATAATAATACACTTGAGCAATATATATTTCAAAATAGACTACGTTCACAGCATCGTAAAATGCATCAACGTCTTCTACATATGGGTATGATGAATATTCGCAAAAATTCAATTCATGAACACAACATGGGATTTTGTCTACATAATCTATTGCTAGAAAATCGAAGCTGAAGGGGTCGCATCCTTTTCAGGACAACAAAGTATGACTAGATTGTGAGATAAAAGTATATATTGCAAAGAACCTCTTCAATCGTGGAAGTGCTTCTTCCAATGGCAGGATTTACTTAGATGAACTGCTTATCCTGTTCAACTAAGCCCAATCGCTACTGGAAAATGGCGTACCTAATCTGGGAACATGTCACTTTAATAGTTGGCAGAAAAAGAAGTTGAAATCATTGATTTTAATGCAGTAGTATATGTGAATCCCGCATTGCTGGGTATAATTTCGATGCCTATTAGTGCATGTTACGATAAACAAAATTCTGATTTGATCATTTTTAGGTTCAACATTATCCCTAATGGAGTGCCTCCGTCAATTGCCGCTATTCAACCAATCCAATGGGATCAAATTGAGAAAAAGGCTACTACGTCGGGTAAGCAGCGCTTTGTTGGCTAATATACAAAAGTTTTATGCAGGATCAATTCTCGATCCAGCTCTTGTACTGCAAAGCGCATGTGCTTACGAAAAGGCTCGTTTGGAACTTAGCAGAGTGAGTTTTACATATATTTTTTTTCAAAATAATCGCAAGTGTTCTAGGTATTGGTTGAGCCCATTGCCGGAATTACGAATGACGATCAGTTTTCGGATAACGCTGTTATAGCAACATTGCGTGGTCGTGTGATTCGTTTTCTGATTAAAAGTGACAAGATTGTTCTCGGCAGGGACACCGGAAAGTTCCATGTTGATTTAGATCTAGCGCTTGAGGTATAGTCAGCTATGGGATTAGTGTTTACAATTCGTTTCTTTGCAGGGACCATCACTAAAAATATCCCGTCGTCAAGCGATTATTGAACGAGAAAAAACAGGTAAAAACATAAATTGATTTTTTTAAATTTAATTATTATTAATTAATTATGAACTATTGGATCGTATTTATGCGCAAATGAAGCAGCAGCATCAGGGGGAATTACCCGTGCATCATCTTTAGGGATAATTGATTTGTTGTATGAAGACCGTAAATTAAATATATAATATATATATTCTGTTGAGTGATTGCTGTTTTAGGTGATTTCTGGGTCCAATGTATAGGCCAGCGACCCATGTATGTGGACGGAAAGACGATGACTGAAGGTCAAAAAACGCAGCTACGTGATGGTTCAGTTATTGAAATTGCCCTACTAAGGCTGGTCTTCCGAATTAGGCGTCGGAATTAGTCCCCCGTATTCACTCACTCTCTGTGACCATTCATTTATTCATTCCGATGGTTCTGACCTGGAAATGCTTTTTATATGTTTAATCTTCTTGCTATGCTTATAATTTTCATTGATCTCTTGTCAGTCTTGTAATATGTTATTGTTTATATAAGTTGTTACATAAAGTTTTGTTTTGATCAACATTTTGAATGAATTTTTGTGTTAAAGGTCTCTATTCTTTAGATGGGTTTCTATAAGATGGAAAAGGCACGCTAGTGATCAGATTAGGTTTGTGATCATAGCCTTTTGCATTTTGTACTCGTGAATATTCTGGTTTCATCTGTTGGTATGTACTTACCTAACATGTTGCCTCACAGGCAGTGAGTCTGATGATAGTTGCTTAGGAAGTGCTGCGTTGCTAGTTGACGACTCTTCTCGTACCGTTTTAGGTTGTTTCGCTGTTACCGGTTTTTTTGTAGCTCCTGCCATATTTACGATGATTATTATATACATTCTACTAAGACTTACCCATATTAAATACGAAATTTCGCCATCCTAACCGTCGTGTGCCTTGTTGTTGTGCGGCGGAGAGGACACCCTGGAAAAGTTTAATTTAACAGGTATTTTGAAGAGCATAGTGTTTTGAATTTTTGCTGATATTATGAATCGTAGCTGTTTTAGGGAAATTTGAGTTTTCGAGAGATATTAGATATTCCAAAGGGGGTTTTAAAAGACAAAGACTAACCTTATATATCGCCGATTTCACAAATCGTGGATACGAGTCCTTCGACATAAGGGTAAAAACATGTTCTTCCGAGTGGGTAAAGGCATGTCGCCTCTCCGAGTCTGTTTCTGCCCGTCGGATACATTCTTCCGTCAGATCCAGCGTTCGGGAATCCACATTCACCTATAATCAGAAGTTTTTTTCACGTTATACAGTTAGTTTTATTAGTTGATCATATTTTCAGTTCCTAGTTGCAGATGGTAGTTTTCTCACTAACCCAAACACCCAGTGACCGTATTCACTGACGCTCCCGGCACGAAAAAGGAAACCGTGTTGGGGCCAACCCAACACAAACGTATTCCCTGACTTTCATTCTTACTTTTTTGGTAATAGAACTAACCTGGGATGCAGAATTAGGGCCTAGGTATTCATCGTAGATGCTCTGCGATTTCTTCCGGATTTCGCTATTGGCGGAAAACTTTAAATCCTGTATTGCTTGCCAAAACCGAATGTTTTCGGAGGAGAATTCGGATTCAAGGAAGGTCTCCAACACCTATAAAGAAGAGGCTATTAGGTGTAATGTTAACCGCCGTATTTTTTTTTCGCAATTGTTGGATATATATAGTCTTATTTAGGGATGATGGGCGGCTAGGCTCGTTTGAGAACGTACCAGTGCCGAGCCGAGCATAATCACTACGGGACCCATGGTTTTCGAACTAAATGCAGTTATAGAGAAAAGATTCCCAATCAACCGAATCTATTTCTCATCCATTTTAGCAAAGCTTTTTCTCTTGATACGGCGATTGAAACCTAGCTCTGGGAACATCTATTTACAAAATCATTGTAGCATAATAATCGAAATCAAGTGAACTGGATCCGTTAACACCAAGCAGAAGACGGTCCTTCCACATTTTATCAGTTCTTATCCTATTTTGCATTAGACTGTCGTGCTTACCTGTCGTCCAATGTTGTCTTTCACTAACTCTTGAACAGAGAGACCCCATCGCTTAACACGGCGTTCCGTTGGGATTTCGACACTAAAAATATATAATATTCAGGCTTAAAACCTTGACGTTTTTATGGAAATATAGTCGGGTTCAAGAGTAATACAGCAGAGCAGAATTAGACTTGGCGCAGGCGGAAAAATAAATTTTAGTCTAGACAAGTGTCATAGACAGTTGGCACTGTGACATACTCGTCTCAAAACATGCGTATTGCGGGTTCAATATCAGGATTATGAGGATTATTTATCTAGGGCTAGCTATGCTGATCTTGAACCCGAATTCGATGACCACCTAGGCGGCCGGGCGGGCTCAAATTTGATATTGGCATAAAGAATGGTAAAAAACAGGGTTTAACTCATAGGTTACTTACGAATCGGTGTTCAGGTTCCACAGACTCTGATCATCAGTTATCCATGGATTCGACGGTTGGGGGGAGGTAATGAGGGGATCGTAGTCAACCCGTTGATCCACCCATTGCACCATTCTATAAACATATTTATAGTCTACGGACAAATCTCATGTAGTTTAAAAGTTTGTTTATTATAAGGCGAGCGCACAATTATATCGGTTGCTTGTACATTTTCTTTCGATTTCCGCGCTCCTTCTAAATTCT
>JAQGAV010002268.1:0-16449 GCA_034691345.1 Phasmarhabditis papillosa
CGTAAGGTATAGTCAGCGCCAAGAGTAATGATGGAGTGTAAAGAATTCAACGCTCGTCGGAGCGCCTTTTGCGAGCAACGCGCCAGCATCTGGCAGCTACTCTCCGTTCAATATTGTACTTGGAGAAAGTACATAGCTTGACTTTAATAAGTTCTCACTACCCCGACTATGGGCGTTGCAAACACAGACACAAAGAGCCCGGACGGGCCCAAACGAAACTTTTAAAATAGCGGCAAGAGTCCGGCCTTGCTTGGCTCAGGTTATAACGATTAGGGATCAGAGTTTGCCAGTCAGGTTCGACCTAGCCTCGGTTACAAAACTAATTTATATTTAACAAAACTTCAAAACTAAGTTGGGCATACCAGGAGAAACGATCCTATCAATAGTTGTCCAGCCTGTTCCGTGGATTTCATCAGTTGATATACCGTCCAGCCTGTAAGATTATCTCCTTCAAAATATATTTTTTATGGACTATTCATTGGTCGTAGTGGCCAACGTTCTTCAAACTGGAACGTCCCTTCCCTGGAACAAAAGCGTTTTTTGTAGAAGCCTTACACTAAGCGAAACGCACAACATGTTGAACTGATCGGTTAGGCAAAGTGCCAAAACTGTCAGTGTGCTCTATTTTGCCGAAACTTTGCCAAAAATACAGAAACCATGCACAAATTCTAAGAAAATGCTTTAAAAATTAAAGGATTGAGCTCTTGTTGCGAGACCCGTGGCCCTTATCTTAACCGACAGAAAATGACTGTTTCAACATGTTGTGAACCGTATTCACCAACGTTATCCCGCTTTGCGTTCCCTAGGCAAGGTAACGGCAACGTTGGTGAACACGGCAACGGGGCAGATTTTTAGTATTTATAGAAATAGTGGTGAGCAAAATAGGTATTGGTAACCAAGTATTTTTATATTAATGATTGCTTCTCAATCCAACCTGTGAATCTTTCCGGCATTGTCTACTCCAACCAGTGCAAAATAGTCGGCTTCAGCACCGAGACAAATGGCTATACTTGTTAGTGATCGGGAAGATACCTAAGAATAGTGAAACCTAAGTGTTCCGTCACGGTTGACCGTTTTTTCATTAATCATATCCGGGGACCAATTTTTTTTGTCAGTACTGTGCAGTTATATGCTCAAATAGTGAGCACCATTTAGCGATCGGCACCTGGGCTCGAGCTGCTGATAAAATTTAATTTTGTTTTTGTTCGATAAAGTTTCACCCTCTTGTTACCGTCTAATATTGTTGACCTAGTATTAACCTACCTTCACCCATCTGCCTATTCCGGCATACTTCATATATCGCTTCAGCATTCGTCGTCTCACAAAACAACCGAGTCTTTGACTGCTACGCCAACCACCGAGACCAAAGTTTAGCGAATACTCCCAGCCCTGAAACGGTTGCAGAAATGATTTAGTAAAGAGTTTCAAATTGGCTAAAGCAGATATTTATGGATTTTTTTTAAAGTTGAAAGGGGGCCAATAACTTTCTACTGTGTACCGGGTCTGTCCGAACTGGGTTCCCTTTCATGATCCTGAACAAAGGATGTTGGCGTATCTGTTTCAAGTAGAATTTCCACTAATTTCCATTATTCATGTTTTTTCATAGTCATAGTACTGTCTGAAAATGGCACGGCCTGGACTTCTCAACTTTGCTCAGGCTAGGGTTTAAATGGTTCAGAGACCTGGCATGGCCTGAGCTTTTGTCACCTGGAGGCCGGGCCAGTTTTGACAATCCTGATCATATGGTTTTATCAAACCTGTTCATCATGTCTCGGGTCATACTGTATCGCCCAAGGTTCTTCCCATCTCCATCCGTGACCAGGCTCTTCTAGCCCACCTGCAACATATTGTTCATAACTATTAATGTTTATATTCTTCAGTTAGATCGTTATCAAATTATCTTTTCTATCGGCTTATGGATTTATTTGTCTTAAATCAGTGATGTTCACTTGTCTGGTTTCTCTCGACCAAGGCCAACTCAGTTGGGCAAAATTCTGCGAAAAGTCTTTAGAGGAGTATTGGATTGATTTCTGGTTTGTTTTCTCGGATGTAATCTTGCCTAAACGGGACTTCCAGAAAACATTATCGTCAAAAACGGAACTATTTTGAAAGCGATGGCAAAAAGTTCAGGTCAAAATAGTTCTGCTTTTGATGGTTAGGTTTCCCAAGTTCTGTTTCCGGGAATTCCGCCTGTATGGCTTGCGAGCATATTTTTAAACGTTACTCTAACCTTACGTCATCTAACTGAACTACTCACCTTTTCTGATATTATAGCCATGCTTATCTGTTATCGTTGCTCTATCAGTTGGAAGTGTTTTGCCCCATCCAATGACAGGATACCAACGCTGTAACTATATATGTAAACACAACTTGTTTATTGTAATAAACAAGTTGTTATGTGTTTTTTATGAATACTACTATAAATGTTTGCACTATTATCGTTCAACACTACAATTGCATGTAAGTAACGTGATTATTATGGTACTTACAACAGCTAAATCAACAAAGGGCCAACAGTTTTTTCAAACGAATACTATGATTTCCATAAATTACTTTCGCTTTTTCAGTTAGATGAATCAATGTTATTCAGTCATCCATATATCTACCTGATTTTCATAAATGGTTATCTTATTCCTAATAGAGATTAAAGTGGGAATCTGATATATGTACAATGTTCCTTCATCATCAATTCCGAAAACAGCGTGTGTTGTAGAAGTAATATCCCGAAGAGCCTTCGTTTCCTCATCTTGTATTACTTCTTCTGGCAGCCACTTTACATCGTTCTCATTTTCTAACAATAATTATTCCAATTATGGTGCTAGTTTGCAAACCAGGATGTTCCACAATATTTGTCCTGAACGGGGTGCCACAATGACCGAGGAACCATACGGAATCACTTGATATCATTGCTAATTAAGCTCACTAACTATATTTTCCTGTTTTGATGAAGTATAATACAAAGAATGCTATTCCTAGTTTTATTATTTCAATGGAAACAATCACAGCTTTATCTATTTATAAATACAATGCAAAAAATAAATCATATACTGGTATAGTAAAGGAATGTCAGATATCAAAATAACAACTACTGTATGAATAGGAGACTCACACTACACTAGTAAACAATAATGAAAAAAGAATGATCATTTGGCTGATCCTCTGTACATTTTCACAACCATAAAAATATAGAAAATAAAATCTGTCGGGAACGACAGAACAAAACTAATCTGGTGAAAGTAGAAAAGTTTCCTACAGTTAGCGCGTCTTCTGGATGAGATTACTTGTTTCCCATGTTGGCCTTATTCGTCTGAAACAAGTAAGAAAGTCAAGCACAACAACGACAATCATACCTGCACAATACCGATGATCATGCCGAAAAGTCCAATGGCGGAAGCAAAAATTTCAATAATCAAAATCTTCACAAAAAGAGCTGGGTTAGCGGCATCAGCGATAGCAGCGCCGGATCCAACAATTCCTAGAAATACAATCATTAATAAGAATATGAAAGAATATAAAGAGACAACGCAGAGTACAATGAGCACAGCCAGCTGTCATCAGTACTCGACTTACGACAACAAGCAAATGATGCAGTTTCAAAATTATGTATACGTAAAACGGATATTTCATATAAAACTATCAATTTTCGGAACAGTACTTGCTTGTTCCCCAAATTAGCGCATTGTGACGAGAATATAGATAAGTACGAACACTGGGTGATCGATTCAATACCTTACTTACCGACAGCGAGACCACAGACGAGATTAGAAAATCCAACAGTAAGTCCACCTCCAAAAATCATGTATCCGGCAGCAAGATTTCTGGACAGAATGTAAAGTTGGGCTGGGTCATTCATGTCAATTGCTTCGCGATTGAAATCCTAAAATATGTATTAGTAGGCGATTTGATACTAATGTATACCTGTAGTTTACCGACGAATACGAAAGCCATGATAATACCGAAAATGGCGACAGCTTCACAGAAAATGATGGACACCAAGTTCTTGGTGCGAATTCTGGGTGCTTTCACACCACCTCCGAGAATTGATGATCCAGTGGTGAAAATACCCCTGAAAAAATAATTTGAAAATCCAATCTCCAATCCAGTGAGCAAAAAGAAAAGTAAATAAACATACCATCCAGCTCCAAGTACCGACAGTGAGAGTGACATTCCAATGCCAAGACCAGCCCACATGTGTGGAGATGTGGAAGTGAGGAACCAGGCGATATCGAAACGATGGCCTTGCCCAGTGAGCATATAGAACAAGCCTGTAAAGATAATAGGATAACTAAGTTTATCCATCTGATAACCGTACCAGTTCCGACGAAAATAGCTGTGGCAAGAGCAATTAAGACTCCCGTGGTCTTCAGAATGGCACCGGCAGCCATGGCTAAAAAGTGAAAGTAAAATATCAGTAGCCGATAAAATTACAGAAAAGTGAATATGTGAAAATAAAAAACGTTAATATATAATATCTGACACATCAAATAACAATAATGAAAAGCGACAACTAGAAATGGTATTCGAATTCATATCGAATATACGAAATAAATTACACGTCTCGTTCAAGAAATGAGGTGAATTAACATTCACATATCGACGCAGGAACAAGATTCAACAGTCGGAACCATTGGAAATCATTAAATAGAGAGATAAGATAAATTAAAAAAACACGACGCACTTTTATCCATAGTCTCTTCTTATACATATCCATAAGAGTTTTATACATTCATATCAGACACCTATGTGGAGTTAAAACCAGTGAAGAACTGAATATTAGTGAAAATTAGAACACAGTCACCAAATCCAAAAAATTATTCAAAACACATTTCCAGTGGAAAGACCAACTTCTGCTCTCGGCCGGGTCGATAGATAGTCTCGCAGCGATACGCGACAACTGCAAATTTAGGCCCCGCCCATGGAAATGTGGGCCGGTTGCATTGTCGGCGAAATGTTTATTGCGAAGCGATTGATTGAATCTTATTTTTAAAAATAAATAAAAGTAATACTGCATGGGATTATTAGTTCCCATCAGTATATATGCCTCATTCTGTCGATTTTTCTTGAAGATCGTTGACTCTACATACTTATTCTTCCCGTTTAGTCGAATTGTGCCCAACTGCGTTGGATGAACTCGTCCCTCGTACTCGCGTGAATGAAATTAAGTAGCTGATCACTTAATTTTCAACTTGGATGAGAAGGCTGCTAGACGAGGAGGTTTGCTCAGCAGTTAATTAACCTTTTCATCACATTTCTGTAGGGCGAGCCAGAATCAGAGTCTCTGATTGCTTCACCCAGGCGGGTTCCCGGCGGGCTCGTGTTAAACAACAGAAGGACCAACCACATCGTAAGTTTTCGATGTAATGATTATATCAGTAGTTTCTTTTTCAAGATGGAGAGGCGCGTCAACCGAGATTTACAACTCGAAGAAGTTGACGTTGAGGGCCCAGCCATGGTTCATGTGGATGTTTCTTCAGGTTGTTGTTTCCTTATTAACTGTTGTGATTGGTTATTTTTAGGAGGTGGTTATGCCTCTTTTAATGCCGGAGGCCATGTTCAGGATCGAGAAGAAGATGAGTCGCCTCTTGACCCTACTCCGCCATTATTCAGGTTTGTGTTTATTTCATCTAATTCTTGCAATGCTTTTTTATAGTAAATATGGTGATTTTCACACAATTGACTGGCAACGAGATTTAGCCAGGGATCGTTTAAGGCATAAAATAATTGTGGGCAAGAGGTATGTTTGTTCAGATTTTATTTATGTGACGCGATATTTAAGGGCTGACTTCCCACTCGGTCTTCTACAAGCAGCATGGGATGCTGGCGCAGGTTGGATTTGCGTCCTACTGGTTGGATTAACAGCAGGAGTCACTGCTGGTATTATAGACATAGGTGCCCGATGGATGAGTGATCTCAAGGTCTTTATTCTTCATTTTTTAAAATAAGTTTTATATCTATAGGATGGTGTCTGTGCAGACAGATTCTGGTTGGACCGTGAACATTGTTGTTGGTCCTCAAATGATACCGTATATAAGGTAAGGGTTTCTTTATTCCTGGTTGTTTCATTTTACGGTTATAGGATTCTGACTGTAGTTCGTGGACCACTTGGCCACAGATGTTCGGTTATTACAACGAAAACGATTTTTATTCACTAGTTTCTTATACATTCTACGTTTGCTGGGCTGTTTTTATGTCTACACTTGCTGTACTACTAGTAAAGGTAGGGAGTATTCATCCATGACATGAACTTATTTCATTTAAGGTTTTTGCTCCGTATGCATGTGGCTCTGGTATTCCTGAAATAAAGTGCATCCTCTCTGGTTTTGTGATACGTGGATATCTCGGAAAGTGGACGTTCATCATTAAATCCGTTGGCCTTATTTTATCGTCCGCTTCGGGTAAGTCTAGTGAAAGTATTTGTCAATTTATTCTTTAAGGATTATCTCTCGGCAAGGAAGGTCCTATGGTACATCTCGCCTGCTGTATTGGAAACATTTTCTCCTATTTGTTTCCGAAATATGGAATGAACGAAGCTAAGAAAAGAGAGATCCTGTCAGCTTCAGCCGCCGCTGGTGTCAGTGTTGCCTTTGGTGCTCCCATTGGTGGTGTTTTGTTCAGGTGAGATGATATAATCCGTTATATAATTACATCCTCTTGCTTTTAGTTTGGAAGAAGCATCCTACTATTTCCCATTGAAAACAATGTGGAGATCGTTTTTCTGTGCCTTGATTGCTGGAATTATTTTGAGAATCGTGAATCCTTTCGGTAGTGATCAAGTATGTTTCGCTTGTTTGCTTGGTTATTGTATTTTGCCTTTTTTTTAGACTTCACTGTTCCACGTGGATTACATGATGAAATGGACTTTTATCGAACTAATTCCGTTTGCTGGACTTGGCTTATTTGGTGGAATATTGGGCAGTATGTTTGTTTTTGCAAACATCAGGTAATTGGTTGAAGAGAATTAAACACGTTTCTTTGTTCCGGCAGATGGTCCCGCTTTCGCAAGACTTCCAAAACACTAGGCGGAAATCCAATCTATGAAGTTGTCATAGTCACTTTCGTCACAGCTGCTATCTCTTACTGGAATCCGTTTCTTAGGAAAAGTGCCTCATCGATGATCAAACAGGTGAGCTTATCTATAAAATTTAACATGCATTGTTGTTGCAGCTTTTCGATAGATGTGGTCCTGAAGATTATAACCTGAATCTTTGCGACTATCAAAATAGAAGTTTCAGCAGTAACAAAGTTGACGATAATTACCATACTGGAGTATTTGGTAGCGGTGTTCATGTAAGTGTCTGAGCGCTATCAGTTTCGAAACTTCCGTTTTCAGAGTGCATTCTGGCAACTAATTGTTGCTTTAGTGTTCAAGTTCATTTTTACCATCTTTACGTTTGGCATAAAGGTTTGCTTCAGTACTTCATATCGCTCTATCAACCTATTGTTTTAGGTACCATGTGGACTTTTTGTGCCTTCAATTGCTATGGGAGCCATTGCCGGCAGGCTGACAGGAATCAGTATGGAAAGTCTGTTTAGAAGCATCCAGGTGTGATCGTTATTTATGCATTTTTTACAAACTCTTTTCAGTCAGAAGCTGGTCATTCTGCTTACTGGTCATGTCAAATTGGAAAAGACTGTGTAATGCCTGGACTATATGCTATGGTCGGTGCTGCTGCTGTGTTAGGTGGTGTAACTAGGTAAACCACTGTCTCAATATTTTTCTCATATTTTACTTCAGAATGACGGTCTCCCTTGTAGTTATTATGTTTGAACTCACTGGAAGTCTCGAGTTCATTGTACCCACAATGGTTGCCACAATGTTCTCAAAGTGGATCGGAGATGCAATTAGCAAGACGGTTTGTAAAAGGATAAACTTCTTCATATTTTTTTTGTCTTAGGGTATTTACGATGCACACATTGAATTGAATGGATATCCATTTTTGGATAACAAGGAAGAATATCCATATTCCACTGTTGCTATTCAGGTTTGAACGTTATGAATCTATATATCACATTTTTCATTCATAGGTGATGAAGCCTGCTGTAAGCGAAGGCATCGAATTGTCTGTCATAACAGAAGACGGAATGTCTCTCGGGGACATGGAACAATTACTACGAGAAACCCAGTACAATGGATTCCCTGTGGTTACGTCCAGGAGCAGTATGTATCTAGTCGGATTTGTAACCAGGTTTGTTTTTTTACTCAATTTGTTATGTTAATGTTATTTCTAGACGAGAACTTCAAATGGCCTTACATGCGGCTAGGAAAACGCAACCATATGTGGTGACCGCTTCCACCGTCTACTTCTGTCAACAAGTGCCCGATGTTTCTATAGCTGGAGGACCGGCACCACTGCGACTACGAAAAATTGTTGATTTGGTATGAGCACTATACCTTTTCTTAACTAAATATACTTGTAGGCTCCCATGACTATAACCGATCAAACACCAATGGAAACGGTTATCGACATGTTCCGGAAGTTAGGTCTACGTCAGGTATGGCCGGTTAACTTATAGTTTAAAACTGTTCTCCTAGGTTCTTGTTACGAAGAATGGAAAGGTCCTGGGAATTATCACCAAGAAGGATATACTTCAATTCATGAGAAACACCCAGTGTGGAGTTGTCAATCCTAATTACAAGTAACCAAGTGATACCTTTTTATTTCGTTATTTATTTAGTTTTGTTGTTTTACATTCACTAGCTCTTTCTTTGAATAGTCAATATATTGTGATATTTTGAGTCTCGACAATTTGTGTTCCTTTTGTCATGTATGAAGTCCAAATATAGTCGACAGATGAATCGTTTGCATAATTATAATAAATAAACCTTTAGCTGTAAGCGATTCCTCCGTTGACTATAAGCGGCGACCATCTATTTTCTTGTATAATATTTATTTATTGTACTTTATTTATTTACTATTTCTTTGTATATTGTGCATAATTTATATTAATATACAATTGTAGTAACTGAAGTGCAGTGCCATCAATTAGGGGTGGACTGGTTTTAATTCACAGGTTTAAATTCGTATTTACTTGTATTTATTTAACTTGCGTTTTAGTCGTTTTAATACATGCTTTTTCTTTCTCGATTCTATTTTACTTTTTTTTCAGGAGATGAAGGGCGGGGGAACCTCTGTGTTACCGCTGCATGCGGGCATAAAGTTTGACCTGGAGCAGTTGCTTAAACTGTTCAAAGATAAAAAATCTGCTAGGTATTCTTGTCACATATGCTCTGTAAGACAGTATTTGAAGGTTTTGCGATTTCGCGGATTGTTTCAAGTCGATGGAATTCGGCCTAATTTTCTCTGGTCGACAAAGCCATGCCGAGTTGTTCGAGGTTTGCCTACGGTCATTATCTTAATTGCATTCATTCCTAGTTTTCCGAACGATTGTTGCAAATTGCCGTGGCTTTCGTTATGCCGACCAGAAGGTTCGGAAGACGTTTTGCTGAAACATGCTCTTATGTGATCAGCCCCGTTCCTCCAGTCGCAGAAGCGGATGCTCCATTGGAACCAATTGAGCGTATTTTTGGTATTTACGCCTGCTACGCTCTCTTCTATCTGCAACCTAGGGATTATTTTGTTCAGGTAAGGTTAGACATTATTATAGTTTAAGACAAAGTGCTTAGATTCGCGTGACTCCGGCACAATTGGATGAAATTCGACTGTTTCTGGAAACTGTTCTGATTCCCGAGAACCATGCAGATACTGTTGCATGCCTGCTGAGACTGACAGATGATTGCGCTTTCAAAATTACATGCTTCCCATTATCGGTAAGATTTTAATTTTTTTAGTCTGATGATTTCTGGGATTTCTTTTGATTTTACATGTTTGCAGTATGACCCAGTCTGCCACAAGCGGTACGATATGGCAGATGTTGAAGTTGATTGTGCTGATGAAATCCCGCCAAGCTTCGCTTTTGTCAAGGACATTTTGGACGATCCTCTGTTGAAGGTTCTTGTCCTACTAGTTATATGATGTACAATTTATTTGTAGCAAATCGAAATGGTCCATAAGAAATACGAAGCAGGCAAAAAAGACATGAATGTCTATAGCCATGCCAGTAGTGCAGATGTCGTCAAAGAAATTAAAAGGAAAGTCGATTGTGATATGAAGCGGTTTGAGGATCAGGAATTGAAGAAAAATGAATTAGCTCCGGTAAGAGTGCATTTATTTCCGGCTGACCTCTTTTCACTGTTGAACTTTGACTGATTTTATTATGCTTTATTGTTTAGGAAGCCCTATCTTCCGCTCAGAAGCGTATGGGTTCGAGACAAATCAAGGATCAGGCATACAGCTCTCAAATCAAGCATTCTCGCAACCGCAGATTGTTGGACCCTTCAATGGCTGGTATGTTTCTAGTCATTTTGGATATATTTATGTATGTTTAGACAACTTCACCCAAGTGGTGGATATATTGACTTCCAATACGTTGGAACCTGAGGATCCTCCGAAGAAGAGAACTGGCCGTGGCAGAAAGTCCAAACAATCATTCGAGTTTGTGGTTTTCCTTATTTTGTTCATATATTTGATTTAGGCCACCCGATACTGTGGAACCAGAAACGAGTGGAGATACCGTTGAAGACATTACGCGCGATCTTAAGGTAAGGAAAAGTCTTTTGAACATACACAATCTTTATAGGGATCTGCAAACCCTAAGAAGGGTCCCGCCAGGAAGCGCGGGCGGAAAAACTCTGAAGAATCCGACACTATGGAAGTGTCAACACCCGCTGCATCAAAGCGCAAAAGTGGAGCCAGGAAACAGCAAATGGGAGGAAATGCTGGGTTAGTTCTCGTGTATGTTTTCCTAACTGTACTTTTTTAGAACGGTGTGCGTGAAATATGAAGACCCAGAATTTGAAGGTTAGTTTATTATATGTGTTTTGATATCATACTATTATTCTTTCTAGAACTTATGAGCAAGATAACAACTACCGCTAACAGACCGAGCCGAATTGCCAAGCATAAGAAGTGATCATCAAGTGATTTTATTTTGTTATTTTGTTATTTGTTTTACTTAATAAACGTTTACTTTTGCTTACTTTTTTCTTGTGCAAATTTTGTTTTCCAGTTATGGGAAGCCGTTTGTCGGGTGTACGCTCGCTTTAAAGAAGTTTCAAGTTTAGGTTCAAGCATAGGCATCGTGGGTTGATGATGGTGTAGTTCTGTAATCGCATTGTTAGGTCACCTTCCTTTTAGGTGGTTGTAATGATCAGCTGCATGTGGGCGACATGTGAAACAAAGAATAGTCTAGAAGAAAACAAAGTTGCAGTTGCGGCCACATCCTATCAGCGTTTTTATCGCTATAGTTCCAGTGGTAGCGCCTACCTGTATTCGATAGTTGCTATCAATAGACTACTAATTGCAAGTTGCTGGAGATATTCGACAGATACTGGCACTATTATTTCTCTGAAATCCAGAGATTCAAGATGGATCGCATTAACGTTCTCAACAGGCCTATTCACTTTGATCTGCCGAAGGTGCCATCGGAGCGAACTTGTGAGTTTTTTTTTAAATATTTTTGATATCTGGATCGCATGTGCCGTGAGTTTTGGTTATCTGTTCAACATTTTGCAACGCAGTGAGTTGTTCACTGCACATATGTTCTTGGACAGCGACATTTTACTTTTTTAGTATGTTGGGTATATGAAATAGCAAACTACTAATCATATTGCTGTAATCATACATCTACATCCGAGCTGATTAAACATACTGTAAAATTTTAAAGAGCGATTAAATTTTATCGTTCCATCATGAGAGTCTCGTCGTTTGGGGTGACCCCAAGATGAAGACGGGCAGCTGTTATCAAATCATTTGCACATTTCGCGTGATAAGCCTGATTTGAGATTTTTCTGTCCGAGAGAAACCTGAGCACTATCCGTGTCAGAATTCGAGCTAGCAACTACGTATAGTTATACTTCTCTCGCTTTCAAGTCTTTTTCTATTAGGTATTGTTTTTTTTGTGAAATATGAGGTGAATTAAACTACGCTCTTATAGCATGAATATCTGGATATTGGTTAACTTCATAGTTATTTCTATCATAGTCCTTAACGTGCTTTTGATATCTTTGATTAGCTAAGTTTTGAGATATCTGATATCCATTTACAACTTTCAATTTCTTACAAGGTTCTTTGCAAAAAATGTTCCCTGTGTTTTGAATGTATCAATATGTGCCGCAAACTATTCATCCAATAATTATCTTTTCCTTCCTGCTTTTTAGGAGTCTTAACATTTTGATCGTATCATCGGACTAGAGAGAAAAACCATTTGAAAACTTAATAGATCTATCCCTTACTAGCCAATGAATGTGGGCTATTTTCATTGTCCAGTCGTGTGACTACTGACTACAGACTTTTCAGTAAAATAAACCTGAACTTGGGTTGTTTTATGGTTTTTCTTGACAGGCATCCCCACTCGTGTTTTACTTTTGTTACTACGCTGCATTAGGTTGCATCGCTTCAGCCTACTAATTTTTGAGTCGTCCTGTTTAGGCCCGGCACGATGAGTAGTCTGCATTGCTTCAAATTAGTATACTATATAGTTTCGCTAAGTTATGTAACTCACCAAGGCTTTAAAGAACTTTAATATATAGCTTCACTAAAAATATGAAATGGGGATTTTCCTTATTAGTTGCTTAATTTACTTGATACTGAAATACTATTTCTGACTTTCATTTCATGCTGCTTACGTATTTATCCAGCCTTTTGACAGTTTTTTTTTCTGTAAGTCACTATATTTCGACGCTTGGAATATCATGTTTGAATCTTCATGGGAGAGTTTCTAACTACAAAATTTTCATAGAAATCGGAAATTTTCGTTTCTTTAACACCTAGTGACCGCGAAACGGAACATCTATTCGGCTTAACACTTTTCTGTCTATGACACCTAAGAAACAAGATAAGAGAACATCTATCTAGCAACTTTATGATCTTTTTGCCCCTGCACTTTGCACCAGCGGGTGAAAAATGCATATCTTACTTTAGAGACAGCTGTCTTGCCGAAACAGGGAGAGAAAATCTGCAACCCCAGCTGCAACTAGTGGAACCTAGGGAAAAGGTTCGGTAATTTTGGCAGCAAACGAGCCAGACGTAGTATCATGGAGACAAACGATGTTAGATTTAAGGGAATGTAGTTTTGAAGACAAGGACTCCAATCCACTTAGTTTTCCGTTTATTTTTTGATAACACCGCTACGCCACAGAATGCTGCGCTACCGTGGTTTTTTTGAACCACATAGTCAGACTTATCAAACAACTTAAAAATATATATTTATATTAATATACTATGCCTTTAGGCAAAACTTTGGCCACGTGTCTGACTACTAGTTTGGTAAGTAAAATATTATTAGATATCTCGTTGCGCCTATGCGTGAGAACTTTGTAAGATTGATGAGACACTTTTCGTTAGTTATGTTATCAAGAAGCGTTGTAACGTGAGAAAGTGTAAAGAGTTGCTACAAACAATTTGATAAGCTTAACATATATAGTAGCGTACTTTTTTGTAATTAAAACTGCACTAATTGGTTAAATGAACTGATTTATATTACTCTTTTACACATTATTTTAATTTGTGAAGAATGTTACTATTCTACAGAACTTGGAAAAAGACATCATTTTTGACAATTATGATACCATAATCTTCGATTACATACTTCGCTATACTTTCCTCGCGGTATAAGTAGATTGAAGATTTGGTTTCGATCACCCGGAATGAGGAAGATTTCGATTCCCGAAATATACATTTACTCTCCTTAATGCCAACTCTAGATACGCTTTTCTGGTTAAGTATACTTCAAATTAACTACCTACTATAGTCTTTTCCAAGAGTAACGAGGTGTCTTCTGCATGCTTTGATGAGTATGTTGCGCATTCAGCCATTTTTGGAGGGAAACGTGTTTAGAAATGAGTTTTTAAATTTTATTGAACATTCCGTTTGTTTTCGAATTCGAATATATTCTAAATCTGAATCTTATCAGTTAATTTCAGTAGAGAAATTAGGTGGTATGCTGGAGCAGAAGATGTCCGTCTCGACGTTACAGCAGTCACTGAGGGGTCTGTCTAACCCTTATGCACGACCAGATCCGAAGACTAAAGAAGAAATGATATATGATCTATTTAAGATTCCAAATAGGGAACAGGCATCGCTCGGAAGATTAATTTCGGTGAGTTTTATTAACTTTAGTTGATAAATATAAAAACAGAACTTCAAATATACCCTTTTTCGAAAATCTGGCACAAGACTCTGGGAATTTGGGTTGGAAGTGCAGAGCCAGCGAAATATTATTAGGACCAGCGGTGGTACATAAAACATGAATTGTAAACTTGGCGGATTGGGAGCCTTTTCTTAAAAAAGCACGTTCATTTTTCTCTAATACCGCGTCTCTCTAGGATACTGCGCGGGGAAACCTAGTTCTAGGTACAATCTATAGCAGAAATTATTTTTAGATTAACAATAAGTAACTAAATTTTAAGTTACTTTCTTTAATAAGCTGCCTTTCAATTCTACCGTAATTCAGATAGGTTGCATCTCTTACATCAATTCTTTCCATTCTGTAATCTTAGGTTCTAAAAGCCTCAGGTCTCCGGGAGTCTGATCCGCGTCTGTCTACTATGATGGAGTCGATTAGGGAGTTAGAGGCAGCTGAATATGACAAAGTAACAGATGAAGATGAACAAAGACTAACTAAGATGGAGAAGGAACAGTTTATGCAGTAAGTTATAGTCTATAACAAGCAGACCATCCAACCTGGGCTCGGCCCGGCCCGCTGCAGGGTCTGATAACAAGCGCTTGGTTTCCAGTGCAGTGTCCTGGGAATCTATGAGTCAAACCGCGCCCTTCTCCAGGATACTGCGCTGAAAAACTAGCTCTTGATACACTAAAGAACTAAAGAATGTTTGCTGGAATGTTAATATGTGACCTGCTTATAAATAAAAAATGGAAGTTAATATTGGAAGCAGTGTAAACAGACTGACTTACCACTATGATGAACATAGGGCAGGGTAATTGTGAGCGCATGCATTCAAAGCACAACAGTGATATTAGCTTGAAACTCGGCTTATATAAGCTTCAAAACATGGTCAGGATTGGCCTTTCTGAATTAGGTTAAAAGTTCAAATACTGTTCAGAATCAGAAATGGTGCGAGTGAGCCCGGGCCGGGCCCTTTTTTCCAAGCATTCACAATAAATAGTGGCACAAGCTTTACCTATTTATGTTTTCGGATACTATTTATTAAAACATTCACCTACCAATCGATTTTTTCATAAAAATTATACCTGTGCGTGCTGACTGCTCAAATTTCGGCACCGGCCCGGCCGCCCACATTTCGACTTTATTCGACCCACGGGCCGGCCCATCTTTTGTGTAGTCTAATACTCATACCGATCATTGTTGTCACTTGGAATACCGGTTAGATTGATCAAAAAGGTTAAATTTCCAAATTGCTATTTTATTAGGTAGATCGTGCGAAAACTGGAGTTTAATGGGGGCATAAAGTCTTTACGGACATTGTGGTTGCGGATAAATTACAAAAGAAAGTTATATAATCATTGGAAATACCCAGGTCTGGGAAAAGGCGGGCCAGGCCGGCCCGTTGCTCAAATTTTCGGCCCCGTCCCGGGCCGGCCCGTGAAATTCCCAGCCCTGGAAATACTCTAATCAATGATTCAGTAATAATTCCGAGAGTGCTCCAGCGCAATGATATTTTGAGCGGATTCTAAAAACAGATCGGAGTGACCTTTAATTATAAAATGCCCGGAGGGGAAAGGAATTTGAGTGGACATTAGAGTGGGTTTCCGACTCCAACCGTAGCTATTGTGGCAGCATATATCAAATTAATATGAACTTGCTTTCAGCTGTATCGAAGGCTGTGTGGATTTGATATCACAGGCGCTACAGAACGATTTGGTCATCCCTTGCTGGAACATATTCACAGAATCAATTAGAGAAATGTTTAATAATGTGAGTTTTATAAGAAATCGAAAAGATGTGATGAGTATCGTCCAAACTGGTCCCCACCGGAAGACCTCATCCGTTTATTTCAAGCGGCCAGTGACGAAAATTTGAAAGTATTTGTCTTGTGAAACCTGCAGACTCATTTTTCCAGTCTTTGGTAGGGCAATCGAATGATGTTCTAAGGCCTCAGTGTTAAAATGAATTTAGGACAGCTTTTATGTTATTTACCTGTGAAATGGTGCCCCCGTTACCGTATAGTACCGTGTGCCCAGCACTGTCGGCAGAGCTGTTAATCTGGCCTGGCCTGGTCAAAAAATCTCAGACCAGGCCAGCGAAAGCCATGCCAGATTAACAGCTTTGAGTGTTGGGACACACATTCATTTCATTCACATACACTGTCTGCATTTGCATAGTATACTCTAGTTAGAGACCGGCACCCATCCGAAAAATGTTGGATTTTCCAAAATCAAAAACGTATAATGGCTTGCTTAACACTTTAGT
>JAQGAV010002269.1:0-16447 GCA_034691345.1 Phasmarhabditis papillosa
ATCCAACACCGTCCGACTAATTGCGTACAAAATTCGAAAAATTGAAAAGCCTGTTTCCCTTGTTGTTTTTTATATTTCCAGACGAGACGTCCAGCAGTAATTTTTTCTGCAAACTGCGAATGCAACCCAACTTTCCCGTATACTTTCCGCAATAATGTTTGAAACCACACAAATTTTGGAGCGAAAGTTTTTCCACCATATGTTTAGTTACGCTTGCAGAAGAATATTGATTTATTGATAAAAAGTTTGATAACAATTTTTTCCAATAGTCCAAAAAAAATAACTAGCAAGTAATAACTGCACTCCTGATCGGTTCAAACACACGTATATTGTACAAAATCTGGCTATTGTTTCTCGCTAAGTATTTGAAGCTAAGCCAAGTGTTCCGTATTGTTAAAGCCATTTAGCTAATACCCTGAATTCAGGTGTTTCACAGCTCAGCTTGTTTTTCTAAAACCCCGCCCGTAGCCCTAAAATTGTTGTGCCACGGGTCGATAATAACTTTACCCCTGCCTGTATATTCATCGAGATTTGTGAGTAGCATTCACTTAGGAAAATTTGCTATATTCAGTTTTTTTCAAAAGAGAAGGTCATAACGATTACTTCTTGAACAGCTTGGTTCTTCTAAGAAACGTTGCAACATTTCTATTTCGCAAATAGTTCATAGTAACTTTACATCTTTTCCAATATGGAATTGTTTATCAAAAAGATAACTTCTTTTAAATTTTTTTCAAACAAAACAAATTATAACTTACCCTATTGTTCATACTATCTATGAATTCCAGTCCAAAATAGTCATTCTCTAATAGATTCAAATGCCGACTAACTTCTTCCAGCAACGTCTGTCCCAAGGCTTTATGCTATAAATATACGTTTTCACATTATGCAACTACTTAATATAGTTTTAATCGTGTCACATGTGTTTATGTAAATTATTCAGTTCAATTCAAAACACATTGACAAATAGTTACTTTTATGGTATTTAGTATATTAATCCTTGATTGATTGAGAGTATACATTGATAGGGTAGTAAATTCGGAAGGCAGCAAATTCTACTCAAGAATTCATTTATTAAGATATTCAACGAATCTTACTAGGGAATGGTCGACACGACCTACGTCGGCCGATTTTCGATATCCCGCTGTAAGTGTAGACCATTCCCTAGTTAATCTTTAGTTAGGTCTTTCCAATAAAAAACTGGTATGATAACTATTATCTATCGCAAGATCAGGGGTGAAAACGGCCCGGCTGGAGCCCAAACCTCAGCCGGGCTGGCCGGTGAAATTCATATTTTTGAAGGCAAAATTTGACTACGGGACGGCTTGTCCGAATGGTCCAAGCTTTGTCCCGCGGCTCCGGGAAGCCCATGTGTAAGCCAAGGGACAAAATGTCTTCGCTTTCACCAGTTCAGAAGACGATGTTAACTTATTTATTAAAATAAGAACATTGATGTTTCAAAATCTTTTAGCCCTCGAATTATCGCGCTTAGATAGAACAAATGCTTACAATATTTGCCCAGACATGATCAGAAGCGCGTGTTCGATATCAAAACACACTCAAAAGTGTTTGTACAAAATAAACATTAAAGAAATTAAGAAAATAGCCGAAAGAGTTGAGAAGTTGTTGGAATAAATAATGTTCTGAAGCGTTGAATCAAAAAAAGTTGTGCGAAATGTTTCGCAGATACATTTGAAAGCTGATTTAACTACTGTTGCAATACCGACCTGCAGACAATCATCCAAATTGAATACAAGAAACTTGCCTACGAAGAAAGAATATTTTTTATAGGTTTCTTATAATCTTTCAAAGGTTCACCAATTTGACATCCAAAAAAAAACACGAAATCTCAAAATATGAAACAATTGTTATGTAGGCAAACAACCCACTATGTATACAATTAGCATAGCAATTAAACTAATTAAATACGGAAATAGTTAATTCAAAAAGATTAGTAAGCCTAATACTGTGATTAAACAGTATTAGGTCTAAGCTCAAAATGAATATGTCCTGAATAAGTTATTAAAATATAGATGTTTTCCGACAAAGTAAAATAAATTGTAAACTTATATTTCGTATAAGGGTTCCGTGTCTTTAAATATTTTCGCTTATACATAACTTAATAACTTATTAAGAATTATAATAATGATTTTGAATGGAAATATAGTAAAGTCTACCGTAGTAATAAGACTAATCTTAGTAATAATACGAGTAATAAACCTTATGACAAATACTGACTTTGTTTACTAACGTAATTCTGATAACTTAACCTAGATACAACTATATATGGTATATTGTAATATACCTTATTATTATTATTATTATATATTATACCTTATATTGTAGACTTACCCCAAGATGAAAAACGGCTACTGAATCGTCCAGCATGCGCACTTTTATACACATAAGTTTGCCTCTTTTGGTATCCATCCCCGGTGGGGGCGGGGCCCCCACACCCCGAGGAATACCCGACATTTCTGCTCTGAAATATGTTAGTGTTATAAGGAACCACCTTTTTCAAAGCTCGTATATAGTCTGTTTTAAAGTCTAGACTGCATCGCGCTGCCCATACTCCATGCGCGATGTGGCACAATTCTGCCTTCAAAAAGATTCTGAATTGCCCAAGTTTTAATTTTTGAAGGCAAATTTTGCAACTCCGCGCATCGCATGAAGCCGGCGCGATGCAGTCAAGCTTTTGATACAGACTATACCACTTGATTAAAAGGTTTATATTACATTGATTACGATTATGGATATAATTTTCGCAGAACTATTAACAATGAATGAAACAGGTAATGTTGATGTGAATATGAAAACATGAACAGTAACATTTTGTTGCTAATGACTGATGATGATTCGTCGATTTACAAACGTCGTTTGCCGTTTTATCTTGCTTTGTGAGGATATAGATTTATAAAATGTTTCACTCAATCGTATTATCAGAGCTTTTGTTTTGAGGTAATCATTTATGAGCGTAGGTAATCATCAAAAATATCTTCAAATAATTTGAACAGCATGAGATGTTGATGTTATTTTGGACAATCTAACCATAAATTTACTATAGTATACTAAGATTATCTACGGCATTGATTTTTGCATTGAACCGAAAGAATAGGAACCTAATAAACAAACAAAGATTTCTCGGGATGTAAAAATGCCAAAGTTTCAAAAAATTGTGTAATAACTTTACAATATATAACCTAAACTAGTTGTTGGATTTATTAATCTATGTATAGTCAGTGCCGAGAGTAATAATGGAGTGTCAATTGCGTATTTATAGGATTTTTAACACCGCAACTGTAGGCAAATTACACGCGCATACTTGCAAAGTACAATATTGAACGGAGAGTAGCCGCCAGATGCTGGCGCGGCGCTCGCAAAAGGGGATCAGACGAGCGATGAATTACTCTTGGCGCTGACTCTAACTAAATCGTTAGGACATTAAACTTCATAGAAATGGTTAATATAACCGCTACTCGAAAACAGATAACAAACCATATTTATACGAATATATTTGAACCTAACGGATTATCAAAAATCAATACTTAAAAACAAAGAAAACAACAAAGGTTCGTTAGTTTCTGGAAGAAAATGTGGGTTTGTTGGTCAGAGATAAAAACGCCGAGGGTGCTGAGGAGGTTCTTTCTAAACTGCCGATACACACGGTGTAATAATTGAGACATGATGATAGCCAGGGGCTTTTTCAAATTAGATATGTTATTTCTGCAAAACAATTAATAAAATTAGAAGGGTAATTTAGTTTTTAAAAGAAGTTTAAAGGTTTTAAATAATACTTTTAAATGTTGATCCGGTATAGTAAGCGCCAAGAGTAATTATGGAGTGTAAAGAATTCAACACTCGTCTGAGCCCCCTTTGCGAGCACCGCGCCGGCATCTGGCGCCTACTCTCCGTTAAATATTTTTCTTTGCAAGTATGCGCGAGCGATTTTCCTGCAGGCGCGGTGTTAAAAATCCTAAAAATACGCAAGTGACACTCCATTGTTACTCTCGGCGCTGACTATAGAAGTAAAGCAGTTATGTTCAATGTGTATTGTTATGAGAAAGTTGAGAACTCAGCAGATTTGGATGTGAAAAGAGCTGCTGCAAAGGGGCATTTTGGTTATTTATGAATGTGTCTTCACTTTTGAGTCCGACCAGGGGCTCCCAGGAAACAAAACTACCGTGTATCCCAAACTGCGAGGAGCGTACTCACAGTGTAGGGCATAGTAGGGGTATTAATAAATCTAGACCATAAGGGGCGTACTTAATGGAAGAGAGTAATAAGAACAACGAAACTGCACAAGGCTTTATTGCGATGGAATGAGGTTTTAGCCAATAATTAGGCTTTCATCAGCAAACAAACATGTTAACTCGTTCGGCATGATTAACAAAGATACAAGAAATGCATGCAATTTAACTTACAGAGTGCAGAATTCTGCACGACAAAAGAACTTTACGAACTAATAAATTTTGCAACTGATAAGTCTTCAAAATATAGTCTGTTTTAAAACCTAGACTGCAAGTGCCGTTTGTAGTTAACATGCCGCTATGACTGGCCTCCGGTTCAAAAGTGCAATTTTACTCGAGCAAAATTGCTCTTTCCGTTATAAAGCCGGCTATAGCGGCACGTTAACTACAAACGGCGCTCGCAGTCTAGGTTTTAAAACAGACTATAGTCGTTGGCGTTTCTGTTTTCCCTTCTACTATATGCCTAGGTGATTGTAATCGTCCGGTTTCACTTATTGAGGGAAGCCTTTGTAATTTTGGAAAAGAAAACTGAAGTTCAACGGATGTTTTGTCTCGCCAGAGTGACTTTTTAAATAATTTAGCTTCTCATTTTTATTAATATCTTCAAAAAGTGGAAAATTTTTATACAAAGAACTAATAGAGATTAAGTGTTATAATAGAAAGTTCTTTGAATCTGGTAAATCTTCCATATTGTTAGTAACTTCATTTACCGAGGTTATAAGCTCTTGAAACATATCAAAACCTTAATTTTTGCAAAGCCACACTTTGTTTTTACATAAAAATATAAATATTATTATACTATAGCCAAAATAATATCTGTGAGGGGAAAGAAAGCTCAATGGACTACATAAAATAGTGTAATTTCGATGCATGCGTTGAAAGATATAGTGGGCGTGGCTAGGCTCACTTGGAAAACGCAACATAATACAAATAATATAGGTGCTTTTGTTATAGTCTGGAGCAAGAGATATGTTTCCAGCATAGTATTATGGAAAGCTGCAGTGTTAGGTTAATTGGTGGATTGGGAACATTTCTTCGAAAGCACTTACATTTTACTCTAACCAGTAGAGCAGCGTATTGTAAACGTAAGATATAGTAACCAGAATAAAAGTTTAAAATTCAGTGTAGCTGCAAAATTGAAAGTTGCTGTGAACAGTTACCGAAACTAAGTTAGCATCTTAACCTGGTTTCATATATGTGAATCCAGGTATGATAATTCAGTATATCCCAGTCTCAGACAAGAAATTACAATAAAATTGAAATAACTTTCAAATAGGTAAGCGGGTACTTAATAAAACATATTGGTTACCGGGGCAATATGGGCTAGGGGTAAACACCTTGCCTCATAAGCTTCAAAAAGATGGTTCGGATACCAAAGACAGAATATTCCGCCAACGATATTCGTAGAAAGTTCTCAAATAACATGCGTCAATCCTTAAATACAAATAAAAGGCTAATACTTTCAACAAAATCAGTTCTGGAAGCTTAAATTGTTGCGGAATTCTTCCATCAAAACGTTTGAAATCTAAGAATGCCGGGGCAGCGGCGCGCGTTTTTGGTTAAGCTTTCCCCAAAGGAGCCATTAATTTTACTCCGTAGTAAACACTGAGACCCGCACGAAAAAACAGGAAATTAAAAAGTGGAATGATTGATATTAAAGTTATTAATGTCGCGTAAACTTGGATAAAAAGCTTTGGGAGCAACTTTATTGTTCTAATATCAGGTATCGCTCGTTACAAAATAGTGTATATCATTAACATTTTACAGAAAATGGGGCCAAATTCAATCGCAAAGCATTAGTTTTGCTGATAAATTTACAACGATCATAATCATAGAATCATAGATATTCCTTGAAATAGGTAAACAGTGATAATATAAGTCCTATCCATTCACGCTTTGTTTTTTACACGTGAGCAACAAAATCTTGCGTTTTTAGTAGTATCTTCAAGAAAACTATGCAACTAAACAAAAATGGTTGAAACAACCTTTTTTAAAGATCAAAAAGGCAAGCTATTAGTTTTATTAGCAAATATACACAGTTCTTCATCTTTGAAACATTTCACTTCTTTAATAAAAATCGTAGAATTAGTTATTTGTGGCAACGCAAGCGTCAGTTTACATTTGGTCTGCGGGGGATTTAGGCCAGCCGCTAGAAAGCAGACGATGAGCGGAAATTGCTAATTTCCACATAAGAAATCTGATCCGCGCGGGCACCTCGATCTCTTGTAAACCCAGGACAGCCCCCCCCCCCCCCCGAGCAAATAGTGTTGTAATTAATTGAGTTAGAGGATTAGTTATGAAACGGACGGATATTCTTAAATTAAACACATTTTAAAGTTTGTAAAGATGTAAGGAAACTTCGTTCAATTTGCAAAGAAGGGATATTAATATGTTTTAATAGGAAACATTGGATTCGCATTTGTTATTTGAAATGCTTCAGATATCTAGTTAATCAATTCTTTCATAAGCTCAACAGTTTTGCGTTGAAATGTATTTAATCACTGTTTCTGCTATAGTCTGATTCAATAAGAATAATCGGGTGTTACTTGCGTATTTTAAGGAAATTTTGCGTAGATTTTTTGTTTTCGAATAATTTCAGAGCCATTTTAAACGAGAATCTTTTTTAACACTCCATTATTATTCTTGAATAGAACTACACTACAACCCTTGTCCCGATTTACCGTAATGTATAGAATTATAGCTAAGTAATAAAGCAATGCAACATACCTTGCCTGTGCATAGTCCAAACGAGACATGATGCAAGAGTTAAATCATCCTGAAAATATCAATTCTCTACTGGATTTATCATTTAAGAGAAATTAATACATCTATAACTGAAAATTGTAATATTATTATTGAACGTTTGTTTATAGTTCAAAGTTTGTAGTAGTAAACGAGACATTATTATTCTAACTTTTAAAAAGTTTCAGGTAAAAAATAACATTAACGCAATCTTTGCACTAAAAATTTCCACTTTAGAAAAGTAAATAAGAAATAATATTACTTTGAAAACGTTTAAATATTATAATAGCTGTTTTTCTTTTCAACTACAAAGTAATAAAGTGAACGGAAAAATATTGTTCTAACTTATTATAGTCGGTTTCAAAAGTAATAAGGCCAAAAGTAAAGTAGTAAGGCAGTGCAAAAGCAAGTTTGCAATCTGCTGATATCGCTTAGAATGCCGCAGGTGCAGTGTTAAAAATGACGATATACGGTCTAATTACTTTTGAATCTGACTATATACAAGCCCTAAAGTCCTGGTTTTCGAACGTTTCGCTCTAGGTGGAGGGGTCGATAGTGCGCACTGCGAATAATTGATGACCATTTGGTTAAAAGAAAGCTTAATTGAGGAGAATGCGCACTTTTAGGCTAGATATATAAGGGTGACGTACGTAAACTGGTTTGACTCTAGTTAAACTAAGACTATTTTTAAATAAATAAATACATTTATTATAAAGGAGGTCTATATTAAACTATCAAAGTTGTCATAGCAGAACTGAAGTAGAACTAATAAGTAAGACTGTTCAAACCCATCTATTGTTTTAAATATTAGGTTATAGTGAGTCCTGGAATCCTTTTAATCTAGGTGTTTCTTTTAAGTCTTTTAAGTTTTAAAATAAGGAGTTTAAAAAATTATGAGGGCGTAATACTAATACTAAGAATATTTGAAACTATAGATTAATAAGGAATAGTTATATATAGCAAGACATATATAAATATAACAGTTGTTTCTTTAAAGCTATCATCGATGCCTAAAACTTGTTTCAGGAAGATGACTGCTTGAATTCTAATAACTGCAGTGCTAAATTTAGCAAAATGTTTCCTTAGTTTGAGAAATGTTTCAGAACCGAATAACTTTCCAAATATTGGCTAAAATCAATGCATTGTAGTACCGATGTTGAAAAGAATTAAATAAAATCAATATATCTTCTACTTGAAATTCCATTTGTTCAAACACTGCCGTTCCCACAAAATTTAATAACTGCAACGGCTTAATTAAGTATTAGATAACCTAATTGTAGGCAGCACAACGTGTGTTCGAATGGAAAAGCATTAGCTAAAAGAAATTATGCAAATTTTGGTGAGAACTCATTTTAGGTTAAAATTTAGTTTACTACTTAAATGTAATCTTCAATTAAGCTATTATATTGTATTAAACTTAATGGTAAATAAATGTTTATCATCAACAACTTAGTAGATAGACAATAAGTATAGAGACCGGCAGCCACGCCCCTTTTTGCGGCGCTCGTCGTAAGGTTAATTTGGCACGCAAAAATACAGTAACCCGCGAAAAATTGTGCAATTTTGAAATGCTCATAGCTCAGGAGCCGAATAAGATTATAAGTATGATAAATTCTGGTATCCTGCAAAACTTTACAGAAACAAAACAAAAGATTATAAAATGCTAGTTTTAATATGGTGATGAATACAAAGAAACATTATAGTATAGTAAGATTCAAGAGGAATAATGGAGTATTACTTGCGTATTTTAGGGAAATTTTGCGTATAATTTCGGTTTTCGAATACTTTCAGAGCCATTTTCGGCAAGATTCTTTTTAACACTCCATTATTATTCTTGAATAGAACTATAGTAGTTTGTTTTAACTTTTTGAAAGCATTTCAAATAAAGAATACTTTACTCGAACGAAGTGCACTTGTCTATAAGTGTTTAATGAAAATCATAATGTGAATGAAGTTCGGATTAGACTGACTGCATATGAAACTTTTCTGTATGAATATAAAAAAATATTTAATATATATAATATAACAATATTTATGAATATATTTAATTAAATATACATATATTTATTTTGAAATCAGGTGGCAGTAAAAGGGCCTAAAAATTGATTCTAACAAAAGAGTCAAGGTTTTCAACTTATTCGAAACATTTGAAAAGAGAAACTCGAAACACACAAGAACGTATATAATCCTTTAATGACCGAGAAGAACCCTTGGCAAGAGGTTTTGCAACTGCAGTTTTACTGTTTTCTCAACAAACTTTTCTATTATTAACAAAAATTAACAAGGTAAAAGAATATACAAAAATAGAAGTCTGAACAAAATAAAAAGTAACACTTCAACAATAGTGTTTGTCGTATATCAAATTAAAACTATCGTAAATGATCTTATTAAGAATTAAAATATATTAAACATCCTTGAAACATATAACTTATTTCGTTTGCAACAGAGCTGCAACCCGCTTTCGGAGACAATTGATTTTCGTTTTTGTGTGTTTACGTGAAATGAGGAGCACATGTATGTATATTAGATAGAGTGAAAAACCCTGCATTTGGGATAGTTTTTGGAGGGAATATATAGTTAATATATTTATATACAATTATTATAGAGTTTTTAATAATATAATCAAACACATATTGTAAATAGTAAACATGATTAGGACAACTCTTTTGAATAAGGAAGAACATAGTTATAATGTTTATTCTTTGTGAAATTTCGTGACCATTTTCTACGGTTGTAATGAGTTAAAATGAAGATTTATTTGTTTTTGAATCACAAATATTGCAAAAAGGACTTGAATATTTTTAGACGAACTAAAAGCTTTGTACATATTAATAGTTAGATGAGCTATTTTAAATTAGCTTACTGAAATGTTACTAATTGGAAGAATACAAGGCGTTAGAGTTGAGAAGCAATCGTCCGGTGATGTGCGTATTTAATATGAATGAAAACTAAGTATAGTAGGTGGCCAATGCTTATGCAACGGTACGAACTGCAAATTTCGTTTGAGAGCGGCCGAGCAATGGTGCGCGAAAACGCGGATTGGTCAATTATGCAATATTTGAGAGAAATTATGCATCACATCTAACTTATTTCTCTGAAAAGAATAATTTAAGTTAGTGATCATAATTATTTGGCATGTTTTAAGTTGAGCACTCATACCTTTAAATTGCATATTGTTTGTCCGCCGACTATAAGAACGCAAAAACAATTACTTATTGTTTAGAAAACTAACAATACTACTCGGCAAAGGTAGACTCCTGCACTGAAAACTGCTCAATGACAAGCCGACTGATGTTATAAAAAGAGTTTATAAACAATTTAACTAGCAATTAGAATGCAAAGTTAACGTTCAAATTTCGCCTATTCCAACTATCTAATATAAAATAGATAAATAAAAAACTTATATCAGTATATATAAAAATATATATATATACCGGCGATATCGAAAATAGCTTATCTATATATATATTATGCTGGACTTTGCTTATAGTGTGGTCTTGCTTCTCTCTTTGGATAAGCAGAGGACACACAATTAGGATGTCTAAGGAGCCGACCACTATAGGGGGCGAAGATGGGTTCATTGAAGAGCCATAGTGAGGGCTGAGAGAAATAAAGATATTTAGAGTTCATACTAAAATATAAAGAGGAGCTGAGCCCAGATTCTATATAGATGTAGACTCTTTGTTGTTGTCACGAATGTTTAAAGGAAACAATGTTAATATATTGTACTATTTAGATATGTTTATTTTCATTTCTTTTCCAAACAACAAGAGGAGATTGACAATGCCCCCGGTCCACAATCTTCCTCCCGAGCCCCGACCTATGAAATTAACTTGTAGATTCTTTTTTCCTGTGTTTTAACGGTCTCGGTAACAAATAAATCATTCTATTCTATTCTATTAATCATACCAGTTTATCGTTTAACGGATCCGTTTATCCCACCCATTTATATTCCTTTTTTCGCTATAGAAACATTATAATACAAAACAACCAAGAACGAAATGGGTAAGTGTACTTCTTTTGAATGCTGAAGTTTTGAGTGCGTATGATAATTTATCACTATGAAGAACTTCTATGAATGTAGGCCTTGGGTTTGCCTTATTTAAAGCTAGAGCGCTGCTATAGGTGGTAACGCGGGAGCAAAAATTTTAGCCTTGAAGTAACCTCTCGCTCGAAGTGAACGCAGACAATTTAAATGCAAACGTTTTTGCACCCGTGTTTCCTCACAGAGCGGCGCTCGGACCATAGATTAGACGACCAGCTATATTAAAGAGAACAATAGGTTGTTGAAAGTATCACCAAACGGGAAAAAATGATAATATTTTTAAAAGTTGTTTTATGTCAGACAGTATGTTTCGAAGTAAAATTTTACATATGCTATAACTTGTGAGACCATGACTTACTTCCAACAGATCACTTAGATTATCAGTTTTTTGAATTTGTCTTTAAACAGAAACTTAATATGTAAAATCAGTTGGTTTGCATTGTTTTATTCATATTCATAAACACCGAATAAATCCAAGTTTTATCCATGATACGAACTAAGTAGAGATAAAAATGATTGCAAAATATTTTGAACATAAATTCAACTATAGTATTCCATACAACAACTTTTGAATTCGATATTTTCACCTACGCCTCGCTCTGGCGGCTGCATTATCTACTATTCATCGGAATTTCTATAAGCAGCACATCAAATTGTGTCCGAAAACACTAAACAGGGCCTCTAGGGTGGAATAGAGGCGAGAGAGCGGTCCAAGCGCAGTAATTAGAAGAGATACAGAGAGAGACATTGTTGATGATATGAGTATTATAAAGTAACGGTAGAACGGGCCGGCCCGGCTTTGAATTTGAAAAAACTATTTGTGAATGTAAATAATAAACTGAGAAGATAATATAGAGATTATTGAGAATGTAAATAATATTCAATAAAATTGACAAAATAGGCATCGAAATTAATACAGAAAAGTTTACTACAAACGTAATGCAGGTAAAATAAGATATTTTTCTGACCACAAACAAAAAATTGTGCATCGAACAATATGCTGGAAGTTTAATTTTGCCACTGAACGAGCGATTTTTGAAACCTTAAGCAACACCGCGCACTGCATTCTTCTTTTTGTTATGGACTACAGTTAACTTATTGTTAGTTCTTGCAGCATTATAATTAAATCCTATTCAATAGTCCAAAAGATGGTACTAATTACAAGATAACTCAAATGTTATATTTTTTATTAGGACAGAGAGAAAACAACGAAATCAGTATTATCTGCAATGTTATAAAAACAAGTTTATGTAAATAGTGTATAGTATATATTCTAACATAATGTTACTCAATACTTTTTCCATATAAGGAAGTGTTTTTGTAAACTTATATATAATTCTAACTATAAAAATGGTCAACTTATGAATAAAGAATAGCTTAAACCTTTTTTATAAAGAATTCGTTAGGTGCGTGCTTGTAGCGTACACTAGCAGCGCAATTCTATTGATTCAGGCTAGAGCTTCGAAACTTCGTTATTTATTATTATTGAAAAAGTGGCCGTATACGAATCGCTAGCGCGGAAATTTATTAAATTTAAAAATGTTTACAGCTGCCTTTTTGCAGAATTCTTAATAAAGTTGTTGAGTTATCCATGGCCGTATTATTCTATTTTTGTTAAGTTAAAATACTTTTTTGTTAAACCTAAATAAAATTAAAGTTTAGAAAAGTATCATATAATTCAACTTTAAGATTTAATACTTTTCCACTATTGTATATTCATTACGCTAGTTTATTTCAAACTACAATAGGTTGAGGGCTACAAAACTTCGAAGGACTTGTTTTCTGGAAAAATCGTATCGAATTGTTTTCAATAAACTGTTGCTACAGCTGTCGTAGTGCTATATACCCCTCGGTACTATGCTGCCCACTAGTTCGCGCCTGTATATAAGAGCTAGAAACGGCCACAATCAACAATTTTGTCTATAAAGTGATTTATTTTCTGTAATAGCACATATCACACAATAACTGGAGATTTCTTCGGCTTAGGGTTTCAGTCATTCATTCCGGAATCTTCTGAGCAGAGTCCAAATCCTTTCTAACTTCCAATCTTCGGCTGCATGAAACATAGAATAAATAAACTGCTGGTTTCCAAAGCCTTCTGCAGCTACTGGGAGTCGAACTCATAGCCTCAGATTCTCACGGATTTAGAGACCGCAGCTCTAACCACAAGGCTAAAGCATCCGCTTAGCCGTTTGTCTATACTTTTGTCTTAGTACCGGTAAACAACTTTTCTTTGTAGAGTGCCTCGTGGTCACGAAAATTATGAAAGCTAATGAACCATTAGTTGCCATTAAACACTGTAATCCATAATGCTGAGGTTGGATTATAGTTGGCTTCGCACAAGCTACTAGTTAAGTGTTTTTCTTTTGAATGTGAGCATGGTGGCCCAGTAGTTATAAAGCTTCGCCTCATAAATTAGAGGTCGATGGTTCGAGTCCCCTCGAAAAAAAAATTCTTTCCAATTTGTTCTGATTGGCCGCCTCCACTCCCCTATGAAATCCCGCTTTCTATGGTTCCCTCGTCTCACTTCTTCGCTGCAAATTACTGTTTCGTAAAATGAATAAACAAACTTGAAACTTTAAAAATGATCTAAATATAATTGGCTTCAATATCTAAAATAGATTTGTTTTTAGAATTGTTGAAGACCTACTATTTACTTTGTTTTATCACTCTGTAGAAGTTAAATGCAGATATGAAGTCGAAGGAACCAAATTGAATTCAAATGTTTCAATATTGTCTATGTTTGCAGAAAAACTCCACCTTCAGTTATCGTCTTGATATATCAAGAACAAATTTGGTTGAGATTTTATAGAATTACTACTCAGTTAATTCAGCGAATTATAGTTTTTTCAGGTAGTGACTCCAAATTCCTCTATCCCGAAGAATCCGACGGCACAAGGTGGCTCAGTGGTAAACTGCTCGCCTGGCGGTCAATCTATTCAGTGTAATGCATCAAAATCCAAACTATGAAAAGATAACCCCAGGAAACATACAAGATAAAAAGAAGATTTATGTACATATAAAGCAACTCCCGAAAACTAAATTTACGTACCGCAACGCAATCGCCCGCTTGTGTCATCAGCCATAATTGGGTCACGAATTTGGGGCTGCCGCGGCGTACAGTAGACTCGATGGGTATTCGCGGCGGGACCCAGACAGCTGCAGTCCTTAACCACAATTTGACTTTATTAGTGCGGAGAGTTGCAAACTTTGCAGCACACAGTTTGTCAAATCACTGTTAAAAGTAAGATACAATGTAGGAAACCACAAGTGAATTGAAATGTTTCAATTCTGCATACGTTTGGAGATGAAAGCATATCATTAGTATTTTTGGCGTTTGTATAACACAAAGAAAATATAGCTAATAATAAACTTGAAGTACTCTAGCTTTATACTCTGGATTACAAAGCACTTTGTTATATCACTAGATTGTATTTGGTACGGTACATCACGGACTCTCGCTTGAACACCATAACTGTAAATAGATTTACAAGCAGTCTACAGCCACCAACATCAGAATTTGCCCGTTTGAATATGTTTTGAATTTGTCTCTGCCCCGCACATCCCGCTGAGGAGTTCATAATCATTCAGTGATCCTATCAAGTAAGTTCGAATTCTCTGCACAGTTCTTCACTTTTGAATTAAATATATATCATATAATATAAGTATATCTGCAATAGCAATTTTTCTTTTTAAGTTTTTGGGCAAGTTTATGCAAGCAGCTAATTGTTAGTTAAGTTTCCTCTTAAAGAAACAATAAAAGTATGTTAAGTTTAGGAGAGCAATCGGACTATACGTTCTAGCTTGACTTCAAGATCATAATTTAAATGTAAGCGAATCTTATTTCGTTTACAATTATCTTCATAAACAGACCTCATGATGTTTTTGATTAGCAAGCAAAAGTAGGAATGGGCTTCTTCTGAACGTAATAATTGACTTCGAGCCGCCTCGTTGCCAGAGTCTGTTGGACTGGAGCGACAAGGCCCGGTTTGTGAAATGACCACTAGGCTGTCTTTAATTATAAGGTATTGGCGGTGCAAACCCCCGAAATAACACAACGATATCTAGCTAGAATATCATGGTAGGATCAATCTATTATTGTTTGTCAAATATAGTCGGCGGCAATGGCTTATGCCTGGATATACGGTACGAACTGCAAGTTTTATTAGAGCGCGGCCGAGTAATGGCTCACGAAAACGCAGACTAGTCATTAGTGTAATGTGCAATATCACATCTAACTTATTTTTCTAAAACAGTTATTAATATTAAAAGCCGGCATAACCCATTTACATTGTTTTGAAACATTTGAACCTGTTAAATAAAATCTCTGAAAACGCTATTTGCAACTGTTCTTGAGCAACTTTTCATATTATTATTATTTAGTAGATCATTTATTAGATTATTAATATTTATCACCTAACACTTTCGTAGATCTAGGTGTGGAGAAAGTTTCAAATCATCCCATATACCAAAAGATTTCTTATAGAATCTTTGAAATGGCTAGTTTAAACTATTGCAATTTTATAATTAACTCAAATGTTACTAAGTTTTACTAAATGTAAGCTGTTCAACTAAATTAGTTATTGTAGAAACATTATTCTAGCTAGTGCCTTCTAAATAATCTTTTATTACTTTTTAGGATCTGAGATTTGCGGCCAAATGTCGTCACGAACCTCCTTCTCTTCATTTGGATCGAGTAAGATAAGATTCTAACCAGGAAGGTACCGTGAATCGTCCTAAGACCGAAGAATAACAACGAACCGCCAGTCCTTTAATAGATTGCTCCTATATTATATGCATCTATCTATACACTATATTTATACAAGACTCATGAAATAATAATTTAGATAACTATATATGTTAATAATGGTTGCATAATAACAATAATAATAAATATAATATACTTTAAAGAATTCAAATTCTGTATTCGAACAGTTTTTATCAAATCTTTACTTTAAGCAGTTACTATATAACAAGGTTCTATGCTTCTAATTTCAATTTTTATTTTTCTTAAAACATCTTGTTGATTCTGGTCCTTCCTTAACTTCTCTATGGCTCACAAAGTCAGTATTTTCAGGAATAAACAAAAGAAACAAAAGAAAAACTCGTTCGGAAATATCTAACATGACGACTTTCTACTGAAGCTATAAGACCTACATAATCATTTTCTTTTCCAGGTAATCTTTCCAGCATGGTCTATGAAATAGAAATGTTGCAGCTTCCTTTAAACGAAGAGAAAATTTCTGGTTGTAATATAGCATTGGCTGGTGTAGATAACTTTTTTGAATTTTATCTTTGTTTACTTTAACTTAAAGGATCTTAAAGGGGGGCATAACCCTTTTACATTGTTTTGAAACATTTGAACCTGTTAAATAAAATCTCTGAAAACGCTATTTGCAACTGTTCTTGAGCAACT
>JAQGAV010002270.1:0-16437 GCA_034691345.1 Phasmarhabditis papillosa
GTCTTCAGTTCGGCCTTGTTATAGGGGAATGAGCACTCCACAACTCCACCATTGTTCCAGCTTCTTCCATGGATTGGTTTGCCGTGTTTGTACCACAAGGCTACATACATATTCTGCTGTCCCAAGCACTGAAAATAATCAACATATATTTATTTATTTGAGCAGAAATTTCGGCAGTGATTGTTGCCGTATTCCGAAAAATCTAATAAATTAATTAAACTAAAGAAGATTGTCTTCCAGAATAAAGCTATTGAACTGAAATTGAGCTGGACAACTACAGCTCGGTCAAATAAAATATATCTTTGTTTTCCGAGCGAGGTATAGGCACCAAAAGGGGTTCCAGCAAGCTCCAAATAACTGAATCCGGATACTTCATGTGAACTCCAACCTAGTTGAGCTTAGTTGAGAAAAAGCTGCATCTGTGTTTTTCAGGCCGCAGCTCCGTGAAAGATCTGCCGCTCAGTCCTCCATCAGCAACGTACCTTGACTGGCTTCTCGGGGAATGGAGCACCGATTGGTTGAAAAGCCCATGTATCTTCTTTGGCAGCAGGCATTATTCTTTTGATGAATATATCCAAACTGGCTTAAGAGGCTCCTTTTATACAGACCGAGAGGAAGATTTCGCATGGAAAACTAGAAAATAACCAGATTCTAAGGGAATGGAATCTTTACCTGAGAAGAGAATAAAGATTTATAAATATAGGGTATGTTATAGCAAATGAGGAACAGTTTGTAATAGTATAATATATTTAGAGTGTATTAATAAAAAAAGATTATTTTCTGACTTCATTTTGACGTTATTTTAAAGAAAAGAAATAGAGTTTGTGTTATTGCATGTCTCTTCTCCATCCCTCCTGTAGTTCTAGTCCCCTGATCATGGCTGTGAAGTATTTGGGATCTATAGAAAAATACTTTGAAAAATTTGGATAATACTTCAGTCACAACTCTTCCAGCAATACAACAAACAACTCCTATATACTGAATCTGAATGTCCCCCTGGCATCGGGCGGGTAACAACAGAAATCAAGCAGGCGATAAGTGAAACACTACGACGGCTTATTGAAAGCAATATTTCCAGATATTTAGGCTCTACATGTCCATTCCTTAAATTTCACGAGATATAGAGAATTGGCCTCCATATGCAAAGGTGACAGCTCAAGCCAGACTCTGACCTAAGCAGTATCTATAACAATAATACTGAGAAAACATGTTTGACTGTCCAGCGCTTTCATGATGAAAACTGCATATTTAAACAATGTAAAGAATTTTCTATTACGTAAAACCAAGAACATAAAAAACCTACTCTGCTAAATGTTGGTAAAGGACTTATAAAACCGTTTTTATTTGCTGCCAAACACCCATCATCTTTCAATCGCGCATAGTGATCAATATGTGCTGGTGACTTCAGACCGTTCCCATGTTAGTTAAAAAATAACTAAAAACATCATCGCGATCACGGCCACAGATGGTGGAATATTGTCAGACCATTACCAGTTACTAAATGATATACAAGTTAACCAATATAGGATATATAGGAAAAAAATTCATTAGGAGAACAACACTGAAATGATAAAACATAAAAAATACAACCCTTATGTGGATTTTGACATCGAAATAGTCTAACTTCTAATGCCAAACTAAATCATACTGCTCAGTGATGAGAGATAAAAGCTCCAAATACCACAAAACAATTACTACTAACCTATAATACAAAAAAAACCACTAACATAGTGTATACGATAAAAACGATAATGACTCGTTACCTAACAATAACAAGAGAATCCTAATGAGGGAATCAAGCGACTCAACCTCGGGTAAAACAATAAAACTAATCACATATATGATAAAAACAACTCCTAACAAAAATAAATAAGAAGAAAAGGCCATTGGAGCTTAATCGAAATCATCAGCCCATATGTATATGGAATGGAGACCAATTATACCACGAATCTCATTCTAAGGAAAATGAGGATATGGCAATGGTCAAGATCGTAATGGAGTAAAGCAATAAGAACCTAATTGGGCACGTTTAAGGCACTACAACAAAAATAGAAATTTACTTAGAAATACTTGAAGAAAACTAAGAGAGGAGTGATGAAAGACGAAGAAACCGTCACTATACCTATGAATTCTACTACAATGATGATAGAAAATACCCATGAACGTCGAATACCAAACGTAACATCTACCCGATAACCTAAAAAGCAGTGTAAATTAACGGAATATATAACAGCAAACCTCTTCATGATCTACAATCAGATGATCACCCCTTGAAGGATTCACAGGAGCAGTTGAAAAAAGTGATATTGAAGCCGCCGAACGGAGTGGGAACTGCGGTTTCTTTGGTCTGAAAACAGATTATAAGATGATGATTAGAAATATTTGTGTTACCTTTCCAGAAGAGGCTTCTTCTTTTGTGAAAAGACTTTGTCGTTCTTCCATTTGTCTTTTGCGGTGTCCCGTACAATAATTTCACTTGTATCGTCGACCCGATAAGAACGCATCCTAAAAAAAATTAAATATGAGAGCAGTTCAACAAATTTTGTTTAGTTTTGATCAAGATAATTTTCAAATCGTTTCTGCTGTCTAAAATAAAATCTGTACCGAATGCGTCACTACATACTTTCGTAGCAACCGTTCAAGGTCCCCGCAAAAGAGAGGCATGTTTTAGCGATATTTCGTTTCCAAATTATTCAAGAATGTTCCAATGCGCCTTTTCTAAACGATTATACCTTACAACGCCAGTTCCGGTATTCGGCGGGCATCGGTGTCCCATTCCCGGGCGAAAAACTTCTTCGGCACACGTCGTCTCACAATCTGGGTGCACAGTCCACCATGAGCCGGCTTCATTCATCACCAGGAAATCTTTCCGCGGCTGTAAACAATCTAATTAATCAAATCGGGATTAAAGATTGTTATTTTTAGGGCTCAATCTGTGTTATGAACCACATCATGGCGTTAAGCCAGCCGGGCCGGCATATCTGTCAATACTATTACACATCACTGCGAGGTATTTTCCACTCTTTGCATGTGAATTATTTGAGAAAATAAAGATCAGCCGAGCCTCCACTACTTACATTTGGAGTTAAAACTCGGACAAAAACCGCAGAAGACATGAGACAGTGACGGATAGATTGCCTCCAATGTCTTCCTTGCGCAGCAGACCTATTCTGCAACTAATTACAAATAACAGGAGGAATAGTTGACAATACGAACCGTGTCTTCGAATATCTCAAAAATAGCATTCAGCGGCAGCGACCGGTACTCAGATGTTAGCAGAGTACGGAACAACCAGCAAACCATGGAGCATTCACGAATACGTTTCCGCACTAAAATAATGTTGTTTAGAGCAGAAACTAAATGTTTCATTTGGGCGATAAACAATCATTAGAAATCCTACCCATTACAGGTTTTCTTATAGGCCCAACTGACTTTTCTTCTTTGATTGGATACGATATTGAAGGATCCGTGAAGAAATTATCGTAGGGAGGGAAGTTGCAAGAACCTAAGTGAATATGTTGAAAAAGGTTGTGAGCAAATGTACGTACTATCTCCGAGGCCGCACTCTATTGCAGGAATGTTGCTGAAGGGTGAATGACATCCTTCTTCGTCGAACAAGGAATTTGTTGGGGAATTTGCCAAGGAATCATCAAAGGGTTCTACAATAAAAATAAATATATGGCAAATACAACAAAAAACCAACCTTCTTTAACTTGCACTTCAAAATCCTGATCCCAGTCTAGACCGAGATTCAGTCCTAAACCAAAGTCGTCATCAAGCGACAGTGGTTCAGCGGCAGCAGATAGGAATACTGATAAACCCATTGACGATCCGGCGTCTTCCATTTTACCTGAAATACAAACTATAAGATTCCGAGTTGAGGAAAACAATAAAAGAAGAGAAAACACAAATATTAAATAACACTGAACAATTTTGCACTCTAAGTGCACTAATTATAATAAAGGGCGGCCAAAATATAACCTCATAATGGAGTTCTTCAACTTCTTTGTAAACCGATAATACATAAGCAACATGGAAAACAAACACTAAACTCTGCGCTTGGTAAGTAGGTAAACAAAATGCATGCGACCTCAGGAGCGAATTGAACGCTAAATGTTCGTATTCGGGAACGAGCGAGATGACTAAGTAACAAAAAAAATGTGTGAAACTTTGAATAACTAATAAGTTATTTCTATATTTTTTAATGGTGAATCGTGTGTGGTGAATATAGAGAGTAGGCACGGCAGTGAGTTGGCATGGGGGCCACAGGGTTGCGCCCCCACCGCTGCCGCACCACAAAGAACGAACACTCTCTGCACAACCACTTATGCCACATTTACTTATCTAAATAAATCGCCCCACATAGGCAGGTAATTTTTGCTACAAAAAACAGTATCGATTCACCCTGTTTACATCTACAAAATGTATCCTATAGGGCTAATGCTGATGTTCACAGATATCTAAAAACAAAATGAGTTACAATGTTACAAAAATACAAGAGAGCTTAGGCAGCTGCAGATGCAGTATTAGTAAAGTCGCGGTCTGCTGTACTGTTAGAGGTTGAGAGCTAAAGAAATACCGAAAGGGTGAATAGATGACTATAAGCCAATGTAACAAACGAAATAGCGCTTTCCAAGTATTATCATTACGCAAGGAAATTTGAGACGCCGCTCGATAACGATTAAACTGCAACAATTCATTAAATAGTGATAAGGTCTGCTAGCAAAACGAATCCAATAAACTTCTGAAGCTATCTGAATTCTAGCAACTTCCTTTATTGTAACTACGAGTAACTGTTTACATTTGATGACTAACAGTTGTATTCCATTGGTATACTACAATAAACCATAAAAACCGTCACCTACTACTGATATTATTTATGGATAATATAAGAAGATGGCTTAATGGTTGCTGAGAGAAGAGGAAAGTGTGCTGGCACTCTGCGAGTCTTTGGTTAAATAAACCAGCAGAATGAGTGTGTGAGGAAGACGCAAGAAGAACAAACGGGAAAAGACAGAAACGCAACCAACAACTGCCATCTTACGACAAATAATCATTAAAAAACCCATGCATCTATGCACAGCCTACACTTGATTCAACAGCTATCAATGCTGATATCAAAACAACTATGAGGCTACCTAATATAATAATATTACTAGTAAAAAATGTTCTCAATAAGTGATCTCGAGAATAGCTGAGAACAAATACAATCCGTACTATTTAACAACTGGAGAAGGTGAAAGACGAACCCAAGTCGCAAAAGATCTAGTACACACAGTGAGGCAACAAGTGAGGTCAAAAAACTAGAGATTAGGGTAGCAACTACACATCCATAAAAGTTTCGTATTCCGCAGTACACCAATCAATTAAGAAAAAAAACGAGAGCCGCAAATTCGATTTCCGGACAGTGATCCTTTAAATAGCGACAACAGTGTGAAATGATAAATGATTTTCAGTTTCACCGGTTTTCTGAAGCCTCACGTGGAACCCACCCTTTAGAATGTTGCAGAGATCTAAACGGTGTCACAGAAATATGACGCACGAAAAACTGTTACATTGTCAGAACGCATTCAGTATTCAATCAAGCATAGATCAAAAAACGGGAAATCATTCGCACAGATGGTATCTACGCTAGCGAAGACTACGGCTATCGATAGATCAAACTACTATAAATCACAAGCTGTTTGAAACTTTTGAAAAAAGATGCAAAAACATATTAAATAAACATGGTTGAAAACAATAATCGTAAATGTGCGGACGTGAGAAACAGCAAAAATGCACGTGTACCGATGGCAGTGGTCCACATTTCCGGACTCCGCCGAATATCATAGGATCCTCAATGGTTTGTTAATATTCTTTATATATAAAGAATATTAACAAGTCATTGAGGATTTATAAATATTATTGAAAGAACATTCCACCTATTATCAATTTGATTAATTTAGTGTTACAATCTGACACGGCAATCATTAAGAATGTTTGCAAAATCCTGCAAGCACCAATTGTTCAAATGAGAACAGATTTAACGCACGAAATTCACGTGGGAGGCATTAGGAATGCCTCGTCAATAACAAAAGTTTCAAATAGCAGGTTAGTCTGACCAGATTTACTTCCTGGAAACCCCAAATATTCGCAGTATCAGCATATGTTAGTATGCGTTGGTTATCTATAAGGTTGCAATATCTATGCAGTCGCGAAAAAAGTCGGTAAACGCACGTTTGCATGAATAAGGCCAAAAAATAATAGTTGTTCCTTTGATGTATCTTTAGTTGCAATATTAATAAAATTTTCCTAAGAGCAGAGAACTCTTGCAAATTCGAAAATATGTCGCTCACAGAATCTCAGTGATGTAGGCACATCCAGACTAGGCAAATGCCCGGGTCGACAGTAAATTTCCTTCAGAATGATAACTTCCTTCACCTGGCCCGGGTCGCCGGGACGACCCAGAATTGAGTAGTCTGGCGACAGCTGTAACAAACTAACTGCTCGATACCATCTAACATATTTCAATAAAACTGAAGAAATAATACTTAAAAATAAATATATTACTATATCAAAACTAACTCTACATTGAGTGCGGATTATGACGTCACAATATCTCTGTGAGTACGTGTTGCTGTCGTATCCTCCGTTCTCTTCATGTAGCTTCGTTTTGCTTCCTTTGCCACTTTACAATTCACTTGCAAACTTATCTCCTTTCTATGTGTAATACACTTATTCATACATATATTGATATGAACGCTTAGATCGATATATGTTTTTTGTCAAATGCTGCTCAGATACCAACAAGCCTTGCCAACGAGATTCACGCACGAAAAATGTATAGAAAAAGGGCCAAAATAGTTGTTTGCAAATTTATTTTGTACATCTTTTCCAAAGTTAGGAAAATCGGATTCCATAAATAAAATTATTTGAGTAGGCAAGTTTAAAATGCTGATCCATATTACATTAAAAATCACAGGTTAGCAAGTTGTTCTCACTTCATAAACAACTCGGTTAGGTTGATAACAGACAATATACAATTGCAGAAACAGTCATATAAATTTGCAAGAGCCGAATGCAGAGAACGCAACCAAAGCACAAATAACTAAATAACATTGATTCTTTATATGAAGCATCCGTTTCCAAAGAAATAAAAGAAGAAAAACCTACGAGCAGCCATTTCGAAAGCTTCAGTACTACAAACTGTGTTTCCACAGCATACCTGTCGAAAACTGCGGGCCGAGTCGGGCCAGGCGGGCCGGCCAACATTTTGAAGAATTGAGAAAGCCTGGGCCGGCCCGTAACAGGTATGTTTCATAGTCCCTAACGGGCCGGGACAAAAATTTCCCAAAAAAAATGACTGTGCTTCCTTTAGAGATTTGCGTCCTCTTCAATATGCACCTGCATTGCACTTTCAGAGCGACTTCATGAATAATGCAAATTAACTGCCTGGCAAACCTTACTCAATAACCGTTGATCAGGATACTCGGAATAAATTATAGAGAGAGAAAAAAGGCAATGATCAACATATTTCGATCATACGATAAAAATTTTAATAGATTTGCGCTACAGGCCAAACGTTGCGAAAATTTATGAATTAACCCGTAGTTCTAGTAAATCATATATAATTATCCATCTATTTTTCAGGAACAATGATATATCATAAAAAAAATGAAACTATAAAACTTTGCCGTTGACTATAAACTTTTCTTTTCGTGCAGAATGGGAGCTATCTTTGCGCATTTCTTGTGCTGACGCAATCGAAGTGCTGTTTGTACTTTGCAACCGAATGGAAGCTGGAAAACGAAGTGACAGAAACGGAGCCAAAACAAACAAAAGAAAAATAAACAATAAAATACATAGAAGTAATCAAAAGCGCAAAGATCACGTGGGTTTATTCAATAAGCATGATTAGCCTAAAATAATATCCATACTACATAATACTTTAATAACTTTTATATGGCATTTTCAATATTTGAAATTCAAATTTGAATGATTTTGCGTAAAACATTGATGTCGACTGAGGCCGAAAAAGAGTAAAATGAACTAAAACAATGAGTAACCTGGATAGAAATTAACTTGCAATCGAAAACCCTTGAGCTTATCTGCATCTTCCTCGATACAATCTGCTGAATCGGTTTTTTTACTCCAATGTTTCCAGGATTTCAAAGAATTGATGAGTTTTATTTGAAAATGGCGCGAAAATTAGCGACTCAAAAGAAACATCTAGACACAAAGAAAGCTGTGTGAGAGAAATCAACGGGGGCGGCAATGCTGTAAATGAAAGAATAATATAAAAATAAAGAAAAGTTTTATCAAATCTAATAAAACAATATTATGTTAATACTAAATGAAATAATAAAGTTACTGTAATCCTCGGAAGAAAGTTACTCTAATCCTACGTGAATAAAGGTTTTACAAAGATGAATGAAAAGATATTTGAAAACAAGAAATGCAATTCTTTTTAAGATTAATATATATTTAGTGACTTTTTACAAGAAAATCCGCTAATGCGACTTTCAGATAGGAAAAACAACCGTCAAAAACCGAACTATTTTGATCCTAAAAATCGCCTTCAAAATGGATATTTTTTGTAAGTCCGCAGATATTCGAAGCCTTCACTCGATGGAGATAAATAAATAACGTTTCCAAGTATCTCGGAAATTCTGCTCTTCTGATTTGGACCAAAAAGTGTGTCTGTGCTGAGCATTGTATTAACAGTGTTGGTGGTAAAAACGAGAGTATTAAGCGTGTGTTATAGATAAGAAGAGACTGCAGACAGCGAAGTAAGACCAGGAGTCAATTGTTGTTCTTTCCTTTGAAGGTCAAACAAAGTAGCCAAGATAGTCAAGATTTAGAAAATTTTAAATTAGCTGTATTGACAGACAAGTTAAGCGGTATTCGGGCCTGCTTTACCCAGACCACTCACGAAAGGCCCGAGCCCGGTCGGGCTTCGGGCCGGGCCGACAATTTTTTCCAAAGCCCGGGCCGATGAGAGGTCTGGCTTTACCCATCAGCACAGGTCTACAGATTGTAGGTTATTATGTTACAAAATTGGTTTTAACCAAGAAGTTGAGCGGTGACTCTTGAACGGCAGGTCAAAGGCTGCTCAAAAAGCAGGTTCATTCGAATGGCTCCATCCGTGTCATAATAAAAACGGAGTAGTATACTAGTTTTGAGCTAAGCAAAAGAGTATTTGAAACCGAAAAATCTAGTTTAAAGATCATTAATAACAGTTCTTTTTATCAGAATTATTCAGGCGACTAATAAATTATGCTCCAAGACTAGATAACGATATAGTCGGTGGACTAATTGCTTGCAAAGGTTTACGGTACGATTTATTAGACCTTTATTTGCAAGCGATTAGCCCGCGGACTATAGTTTTGTAGCTACATAAGGGGGGCAAAGCCCGAGTCATTTGGCACAAAACAGTTCGGTAATGTTTACAGTACCTGATATTGATAATTCAGTATACAACCCGGTTCCAGTTCGCTGGAATACACAGTTCAATTGTTTTTAAATAGTGTGAGAATGTAAATCCCATACAGGGCCTGGCCAATTTCTGCGCCACTTTTCCACCGTTCGATTGTATTTGACACAATCTAGGCTATTTCTGCTGGCGCCTTTTGTAGTTGTTTCTTTCGCTACGAGACCCAATTCGACCGCAGCCGCAAACCAAACCATGAAAGATCAAATTACATGAAAAAAGCGCCAAATTTATAGGGAAAGAAACCTAGTGAAAACGTACAAATATGGGAGATCATATTATTGTAATATCTACGCTACAGGCGACTGAGAATAGTAAAGCTTTTATTGGAAGATGGTTTTTACAGCTGACTTTACTGGGGCGTTGCGCAAATATCTTAGAAGGGAATGGTCAGTACACAATGTGGCCTTTCAAAAATCGGTCGACGTACGTCGATAGAAGTTAGAAAAAGAAATGTTTTGATATTTCTTCTAGCTGAGCGGAAGTTCCATGATCAATTCGGAAGTTCGGAAGTTTGCGGAAGGAAGGAAGGAAAAAGGAAGAGGAAGAAGATCAATTAAAGCGGACTTGAGCTTTTGTACGCTTGTTGTTAGAAAATTTCTTGGAACATATGTAATATACATCTAATATATAAAAAGGTAAAAAATGTAACAAACACGAGGTTTCGATTAATATCAAAATTCAAACCACATAACAATATATTTTAGCACAATTTTCAATAGTAAGTCTTCTTGCGATACTAGGGTGCTCATTGAAAACGTTGATCTTTCGAGTGACTTTAAGTTATAGTCACCAGAAAGAGTCTATAACTTGTTGAATTTGATTTGACTGAGATTTAAAACTTTAAAACTTGATAAACTGACTTCTGATCAGAGAAATGTGAACAATTAATAGGGAAAAGTGTGATATTGGGATAAAATACTAGTTTAGTTATTCATTTTTATCAGTTGCCTTGTTCTGCGAAGCAACAAAGAGCCTGCAATCTCGGAGATAACTAACGAATGAAGATAAGCTCCGTAGGTGCAAAGGTACATTTGCGATTTATAAAGTTTTAAGATTAATTTATTAAAATAACTTTAATAGATTGTATATTTATTAGATTAGATATATTAATACATAACTCAATTCATATAGATTATTCAAAATGAGAATGTTACTATAAAATAATATTACAGTCGATGTTTTTGTTATGAACTATAGTACCAAATACTCAAATGAATAAAATAACAAAAAGTTGCAAATCTTTTTCTGACAGAAAGCTACATTCTTTAAAATATAGTCCATCTCAAGACCCAGAGCTAAGAATTTCACGGGCCGACCGGCCTTTTCCCAGCCCTGTCAAGTCAAGTATGTTGCTAGAGCTATAGTCTCTCTCAAGACTTAGGTTTCCAGCGTGATATGAGGAGCGGGTCGCAGTGTTATAAAAAATGAATGTAAAATCGGTCCACTTGGTGTGTTTCCCCCAAAAGTACATTCATTTTTTACAACTCTCCGCCCCGCTCGTGCTACCGCGCTGGAAACCTAGGCCTTAAGATGGACTGTAACTACAACACACTAATATATCTAAAAGTAAAGCTAAAGTAACTCAGTCTATATTACAACACTTTAAACAGTTTATAAAAAGATAAAAACTCAAAAACTAATAATAGTCTAGCATATTTCTCCACACGTGGTCTTTATATATAAACTTTTTTTACGTTTCGCAAGACGGGAAATGACGTTCGTAGTTTATTTCGACCAACAGACCAAACGATCTAATTTCAAGTATTTTGAGTGTTTTATGATCGCAAATGTTTTAGCGAAACTAAATGATAAAAAGGAAGCGAAGAAGAAGAGTTTCTAGATCGTGCAACTGGAGAAATGCAAAAGGATCTGGCAAGGTCTCAACGGAACGTTTGTTACCGGCTAACTGCAGTCTTTTTTTGTTATGGACTCTAAATCCCCAATTCGTCAGTACTCTTATTTCTCTTATGTTCTGCCTTAAAGTGTTCTTGGAGGATTTCTTTTTGTGCTACCGCGCCTTACATAATCAACACTGCGAACTGTCTCTTCAGTAAGAACCGCTTACTTACTTACTCTCATTCTGGTACCTTGACAATGCAAGAAATATAACAAAACATAATTACTATTAGTATTTATTGATACAAATCCAAACATACATACGATGCGTACAAATCTTACAAAAATAAAACTAAACAATGGTCTGTTAACACTAATTCTGTAGGGTGACCATATTGGTTTCATGCAATTCTTCCATGTAATACTGAGATTCAATTGGAGAACCGGATTGGTGGACAGAACGTTCATCAGCATAGAATGAACTTGGAGACTTTACCACCATGCTAAATTAATATAATTAATAAATATATTTACAGTGTTACTATCTTATAATCTTTCATTTGAATCTAGTCTATGTTTCATTATTTAGTAAGTGATGGAATAGAATATTTTACTAGTTCTTGTATCAAGTGGAAGATCATGAAGTAGAAAGTGGATGCCTTCTAATATTATATCTCTATTCTTCTAGTTGTGGAATGAAATACTCCCTCCGAATACACCGTGGCTCCATTCTCAGAAAGATGCAGTGATATTGTGTGGTCACTTGTATTCTTGTTATCCAACCCTTTATAAGGGGCGTATTTTGCTAATAAACGATTCACTCCTATCCCCTGTACTATATTGGAAACTACAATTCATGTAAGTATTATTCAGTACTATTCAATTTTAGTATTCACGAGTTGGCGCCCACTCAAATCTCATTACAGTAAGAAATTACCCTTATCATTATCATGAGTATTACCTACCTTTCTTCTTTTTCAGCAACTCTTTCCACTACAATTTCTTGCTCCTTAACTCTCGGGGTGGCATTCATCTGTGTTTCTTCAGTTACCGGAGGGGCCATTTGAACTAATGTTGCAGACTGATCGTTCAGTTCTCGCTCGGCACGGTTCATCTCATAAACCAATGGGGGAATAACCTATAAATACAACATTAATATTATTATACTATTAAAATATAATCAAAATGGCTTAGGTATAAACATAAACATAATAATAAATAATAAATATAACAAATTTTACCTGCCAGTCCAGTGGTTCATTCATTCGAATCTGCATTTTCATAACAATATTGTTCAAAAGTTTGCGAATGGAATTGTAGGCGGGAACTTCTTCATATCTAAAAAGAAGACTTTGTAACAATTTGAAATGGCTGAGCAAGTCCCATTGTTAAACTTTGCTCCATTTCAAATACAGTATACTTACCTTAAATTCATAATCATATCATAAATTGTCTCCCATTCATTTGGCAGATTGTTGAAAAAGTTTCTTTTGAATGCCTTCTTCATGTGTTCTTTCCATTCACGAACAGCTCCATGGTCAAACAGTTCGTGACCAAGATGCCAAGGAAGATGACCTAAAGGACTGTAAATAGAGGGGTTAACGGACTGATAACAGCTTCATTCCTCGTTACCGTACCCAAGACCTTTAAACTCTTACTTGCTTTCTACCCCTCCTTTAAAGGACTACGACACAAAGTAATTCCCAGCTACCGTAATCTAGACCTTTAAACTCTGCATCCCTTCCTACCTCTCATCATGTGCATATTCATGTAGAACCATCCTTCTAGATCGTCTTTGGCTCCTTGGTCTCGACAATATTGAGCAGCCAATGGATTGTAGTGATAAGTACCACAATAAGGTCCCGACTTGCGGGCTCCACGGACTTGTCCATCGCGGTTTCTAAATAATAAAGTATTATTAAAAGTTATTTATGTTATTTTACCTGAAACTGCGCGCCATTCCAAAGTCCAGCATGTACACACGAGAAGAATCATTGCCCAAGCCGACTGCAAAGTTCTGAGCTTTCAAGTCTCTAAAATGAATGAAGTAGAAAGTATTATACAATTGCTTTAAACTATTTTTTAATTAAATAATATAATAAAACTTTTTTTTACCTGTGTAACCATCCCTTTTTATGCAATTCTTCCAGCGAATCCAATGTATTGAAAGCAAGACGATACGCAGTCGAGGCAGTGAAACAACGAGTCGGCATCACATTCTAAATAACAATAGTAATAAAACTTGTATAATAATAATAATAACAATATATTATTATTAATATTTAATACCTGTAGTTTTTCGAGGTCCGGTCCAACATATTTCATGACACAGAAGTTAAAGTGCTCGGTACGGCCAGCAGTGACCAATTCGGGGAATCCAGGTCTACCGCGAAGTTGAGTCAGAAGACATACATCCAATTTAAGAAGTGGTCTGTAGAGAAAGTATTATATTATGATAGTGATTTTAGTTAATGTGTTTATTTTCAAAATATTCCTAATACTACATAGTTGGGCGAACCTGTTGGCAAGCTGCAACAAGATATCATGGAAGAAAAATTTTGGTTTAGGTTTTAGTAAGAATAGCATATGTACTCCTATTTCAAATAAGTATTGAACATATTAAAAATTTGCAAAAGATCTGCGTTCGGGGGGAATCGAACCCCCGTCGAATGCTTGGAAGGCATCCATGCTGACCATTACACCACGAACGCTACATTTGCGAGAATCAAAGTTCGTTAGACAACACTGCTTATCACAAACAAACCTGATTGTTCCGACTTTTGGCTCAATTTTCATTGCATATTTCTGATTGTTATCCTTGCTGTCTTGTAGCTAAAGTGTATAGTATTATTAATATTAAAATGCTTAACTAACCATAAGAACCTTGGAGAATGGGCCATCATGTACTTGTCTAATCACTTTCCAAGAGTTTTCTTTGAAACAAAAAGTAGATCCAAGCTGAAATACAAGATATAATATATACCTTACAAAGTTAGAACAATAGATTTTCCATATACTATCTATAAACAAACCTTTGGTATTCCTATATCACCCATATTGACAATAATATCCAAGATACGGCTGCCTAGTACCTAAAGGCACACAAAATAAGTAGTAAAACAGAGTAGAAAACATAATATCTAACATTTTTTGTCAATTTAAACCAAAAACTATTTAATTAGACTATTTTATAAAAAACCAACCGTTCGATCCAAGTGAAGGAGCTAGTGTGGGGGCTCTTTGTTGCATACTGAATAGTTGTATTACCTATTCTCATAAGTTCAAGAATGCATGAAAAACATGTAGTAGTAGTATGAAAGTACATCGATCTTAGAAAGAATAGATTACAAATAACATATCTTTTAAGGTTTTAAAAGGCAATTATCAATTATCTATATAGTTTATTAATTTATTAATATGTTTAAACTTATTAATAAACTAATATCTTTATTCTGAATAATTTTATAACGATAATAACAACTTTTGTTTGTAATTAAAATTAAGTTGAACATTAGTTTACTTAAGTTGTTGATTACATAGTCTATATACAAATACAGTTACCCAGTAACACAGCTCGCCAACGGAGACAATGGGATTGAAGGACTGTGGTCCCATTTTAAACTTAAAGTTTATTTTTGACTAGAAGGAAAGTTTTTGTAGTTGAAAATCTCTTTTAAGTTTTTCGAAGACAATTATATATAGTCTGATTCGAGATTAATAATGGAGGGTTTAAAAAAGAATCTGGTTGAAAGTGGCTCAGAAAGTATTCTAAAACCGAAAATATACGCAAAATTTCCTTAAAATAAGCAAGTAACACTCCATTATTTATCTGAAATCACATTATACTTTCATTTATATTTTTTGAACAAAACTTTATCGATGCCGATTCAATTTTTTAGTCAATTACAAGCCTTATTTTTCTTGTATTCGTCTGTACAAGCAATAGTATCTATAATATTAACAGTTATAAATTATAAAATCTTTTAGTATTTAAAGTGCGTAGTAAAGTATTAAAGATCAATGACAGACCTTATTAAGCGACCCTTGTAGACAGCTACCGGCATGGGATGAACTGTCCTGTGTTTAGCCCCAAGGAGACTGATGTGACAAAGATTTGGCACATTGACTATGCAATGTCACTAAGAAACATAATTTGCAATATTGTGTGAATTTGAATAAAATCAAAATTTTTCTAATACGTCGTTACTACATCCACTTATTTGTTAAGAAATTAAAAAGGGGAACACAAACTGAAAAGTAACTTATCCCCATTCTAAATGAAACTTAAACTTTAGAAAATATAAAGTTATCCTTTCTGAACATTCCAGTTGTTCCTAATAGTCTTACAAGGGAAGGTCGCGAAGCCGTCTCCACGAATCGCAACGACGCCATGCTAGGGCTATAGTGAACCATTTAAGACTTCGGAAACCGTTTTTTAATTTTGCAACGGAGCCCGTAGGGCCAAGCTACGGATGTTTAAAAATTCGGAAAGTCCTCCTTCTGGTATGTGGCTACAAGTAAATGGCTTTATTTAAACAACCAGTCGTGGTATAGTGGTAGAGCTCTCCACTAGTAAACTTTTCTTGGTCGAAGTTCGAATCCTCTAGATGGCCAATTTTGCAAATTATTTTCTATGTCCGAAAGTGAAAAACCAATATAAAAGCTTTTTTTAATATATTTTGGATTGGTGGAGACGGATTTTGGGAACTAATTCATCTTTTTTCTCCAATTTTGCAAATATGAAATAACGTATACCGATTCAATAGTTCCGATTGAGCAATCATAAACTATGAAAGCCTAACCTAGAAACTTTGCAAAACGTTATATAGAAAGAGGAAGTTCTCATGGATCTCTCGCACGAGCAGAAGATGGTCATTTAGTACAAAAGATGTAGCAGAGTGGTATCCCAGAAGCAACACAAGGAGACTGGAATGGCAGGAACTTCAAACAGGCAAACGGATTGTCCTTGATGACTCAGGACGGACCAACCGAAATGACAGAAAATAACGACTCAGCGGACCTAAGATCTTACAACCTGTGATCAAACCGATTCTGAATAAATATTATTATTATTATTAAATAGAAAATTATAGACTTAATTAGGTTATTATTACTTAAACAGTTCTTTA
>JAQGAV010002271.1:0-16432 GCA_034691345.1 Phasmarhabditis papillosa
GAAAATGGGACCTCTTCCGCAGCTGGAAAAAATTGCAAAACATTTCTCATCCCATTCCCCATCGACGTACGTCGGCCAATTTTCAAAAGGCCACGGCCAGTTGGGACCATTCCCTTGTAAGAAAAATTTGCGGACCCCCCACCCGATATGTAAAATGTAAAAAATTCGCGGCCGCCATACATTTGCTCCCGAGAAGTTAAAAAAAATTGAACTTTCCGCTACATATTCAAAAGTTTCGGGTCCGGCGGACCCCCTGGTCGTTAAAATTTTCCCATTTGGCGAACAATGCGCCACCCCTGATCGGACACGATATCGTGAATGTGCAAATGAACGCCCTAGATTGGTAGAGAATACCACTACCACTGCGTCGAACTTATTCATCTGATATATGCATTAGTCTACAGCTGATACTAACCTCATAGCTGCGAATGACCCAGATAAAGAGCCGAGCCAAGTCTAATGAGTATATAAACTGTCTTAACGGTTTTCCGGTTCCAAACACCTAAAATAACAAGGACAACTTTTGTTTCTATTTAAGTGTTGTATTGAACGTCAACGAACTGGCCTCTAATAGATTACTAGGTTGTTTACCTGTAGAGATGTACCGTTCTTCTGTGCCAGATAAGTTTTGTGAATAAGTGCTGGCAGAACATGCCCGGCTTGCAAATTATAGTTATCATGTGGACCGAAAACATTGCAAGGAATTACGGATGTGTATCTGAAATATATGCTGTGAAATGCAATGGATATAACAAGAGAAATCACTACAAACAATGCTTACTTTCTTCCGTGCTCTTGGGCATATCCTTTATTAAGAATATCAATCATTCGTTTTGCGTAAGCATAGCCAAAGTTGGAATCGTGAGGTGGTCCAAGGTGAACCTAGGGGAATTAGTAAATGAAACGTTTTTAAACATATTTCATGAAGAGTTACTCTATCGTTCACATACCATAGCCTCGTCAATTGGATAGGTGGTTTTGTCCGGGAAAATACAGGTTGAGAGACAAGAAACACATTTGACGACGTTGAACTCATGACACATGGCAAGAATATTGTCATTAATAGCCTGTAAATATTCCTTGTCATATTCCTTGGTAGGGTTGTCAAATATTTTTTATTTGTAGTTATTTAAAACTAATACATCTACGACGAAGATACCATCAATAATATTAATCTTACCACATTTTTTCTGAAGAACTGCAAGTTGTGAGCAAGATTGTGGAATAAGCCGCCCACCATTGCAGCCAAATGAATTACATGAGTTGGTTTGATTTTTTCAAACAAAGCCCTAAACATTGCATATTAAAGAAGGTTTCCGATTGAAAATTAATGAAAAGGGAGGTATTTTTATCTCACTACCTCGTCGCAGGCAAATCTTCCAAATCACAACCCTTGCTTCCTATAAATACCCATGTCTCATTATCTCGTTTATCAGACGTGGTAGAAATCTGAAATTTGTATGATATAATAACAGGTGAGTAGTCTTGCACCTTTTCTATTGCCTTTCCGACAAGCCCAGTACCACCCGTTACGAGAATAACTTTTTGCACTTCAGCATCTCCTGATGACATTTCCTCTGCCTCCGAGCTTTGAGCCGAACCTGCAACCAGTTACAAATCAAAGGAATTATGTTATGATAAAGAGGAAACATTAATTCGCAGCATATATAGGTGATAAACTAAATTTTTTTATGTTAACCAGTTTTTCTTGCATAATTCTCTAAAGACACATTAAACTCACCCATTCCAAATTGTAATGCTGAATGAAAGAATGAATGAATCGAAAATGGGAGAATGGAAAGCGATCGAAATTGCGCGATTAGATTTTGCGATAAGTATTAACATCAAAATGGAAATCCGTTAGCATAGCGAAGAGAAAACAAAATTTCAAAATGAGAAATATCGTGTAGCCACGGGCTCCTCCGCTTAAACACAACGATATGACACGACGCCACGTATTGCAGTGTTTGTCGTATTTACAGCGGCGAGCAACATTGCCTAGTAGATCCAACAATCACACATCAACTAATATATAGGTAGTGAACCGATGTGAACTAGGTAGTGAACTTGCAACTAAGACTAAGTCGAATGAAGAACAAGTAGAACTCAAATTTCAGGTCCCAGCACGTTTTCATGTTTTTCTCAAAGCAGGATACCCCATGTATATAAAAAGAAATTCATAGACAACTAGATTTATTGTAGTTGCAATCGGATATAATGACGAGATACTGTTATTAACCGTGTACCTAGAGCTTCGCTGATGCTAGCCCGACGGAAATGAATTATCACACAGAAAATTGAAGTTAAAAACAATACGATAATAGATACAACACAGGTAAGGTCGTTCAAAGCCAAGAGACCTTAACAATCTGTCGACTATGGATCAGGACGTTTTTCGGCATGCTTCTTGGTGAACTCTTCTGCAGTTTTATTAAACTTTTTGCGATCCTTGATGAATTCTTCGGCCAAGTCAGCTCTGAGAGGATGATCTGGTTCAGGATCATGAATGAGGGTTAATAGAGCAACCAGAACTGAAAATAATTATACAAAAGAAATACGCACTGATCAATTCAACCTTGCTCAGTCTTAGTCGCAGGCTTCCAATGATCAGGTGCAACAATGGGAAGACATACCTGAATTAGTATTTTTACTCATGGAAAGTGCTGATAGTAAAATTTTTGAATAATTATCGACAACATACCTGTCCCTTCTCATCAATATTGGGATGGTAAATCTTGGTAGCGAATGTGACCTTTGGAGGTTTAAAAGGGTAATCAGCAGGGAAGTCGATATTCACTCTAAAAGAACCCTTATTGTAAGGCTCCTTTTCCTAAACAACTATTTAAACGTGAATTTCTTCATGAACTAACAGGTTTCATTACAACCGTCCAATGAAGCAGGTTTGTTTCATCGTACTCCACGGTATTGTATGCACGGGTGCGAGAATTTTTGAGATCACCTAACTCCTGAAAGCAGTTAGGTTATCATAAGGAGAACAAAAGGGAGAACCTTCTGTAACCGTCTGGTGGAAGCCATTCTAATGAGTGACTGGTTATATTACCTAAACAGTAAATTGTGAGACGGCAAAAAATAACTTGAAAAAGCTAACAAAGTCGTAAAATAACGCAGCAATCGCACACTGTGAGAACTGTGCCGAGAAACTCATCGAGGCTCGCTGGCTCGTAATATGAAAAATGTTGCCGCAAATACGTATATTTGCGGGTTTTTTAAAACTGCCCTTTACAAAAATATATAATAATATATATTAGTATATAGTATTTTTATATATAACAAAGTATAAAGAAACAAAACATAGTAGTGTTTATGTTTGGTTCTATTATCACTTCAGTGATTGTTCTATACGTGAACCCTAATGAGATAACTTTTAGTTGATGGTGATTGGCTTTAATGGACAGGAACACTTGTCCTCTTCGTTGTTCTCCTAGACTAGCCGGGAACGCCAAGGAAAAAGCAATTGGTAGATATTTATTAGTGCATTTATTCGTAATGCTGTGTTTCAGTTTCTTGTCAAAAAGAAGTTAGTTGCAAGCAATTCACTTCACCCGTCACGAAAAGAACTGCTTCCTCGTTTAATAGTAAGAAATCAGCTGCTGTTGAGGCAACACCAGCATTTTAGCTGCTGGAACACCATTGCAATCAAGAAAGAGGTGGTCCGGACCTAATACTCCTGATGCTCATCACAGTTGGTCTCCAGTAATATCAATTTCGTGGAATATTTACTTATATATATTCATTTAGATGCGCAATGGAAAGGAAAATAGTGCAGATGGGCACCCTAAATATCGCTCAAATGCCATATATCCCAAAATACAGAAATGCGGCACGTTATGTGAACTGCCGGAGGATATTTGGCAGAAATACTCCGAGAAACGCAAAGTGAAACAGCTTTATGGTACACCCATTCAAATTGTATTTCCTTATTGCTCGTTTAAGATTGGCAGAAAGAGTGTCTTTCAGATCATCGGTTAATGCGAGGATCAAATTTTATTATTTCGTTGCCCACCGGGGCCGGAAAAACGCTAATCGCAGAGGTGAAATTATCTCGGATTTATTTTATCTTTTTTTTAGATGTTAATGTTGCGGGAAGCCATTGTCAAGAAGCGAAACTCAATTCTTGTTTTACCATACGTAGCTATTGTTCAAGAAAAGGTGAGCAAACAACACGTAGAGCACAAATTATTGGTTCAGATTGGTTCATTAGCTGTTTTTGAAAAAGAATTTGATATCAGAGTGGAGGAATATGCTGGAACTAAAGGTTGTTCAGTTTGATCACAATATTCTCCTCTTTTTAGGTAGAATACCTCCGATTAAGCGGCGAACTGGAAATTCTGTTTATGTTTGTACAATTGAAAAGGTTCACATTGCGATGATGTTGAGCACTGATTTCATTTTTTAGGCCAATATGCTGATAAACTGTTTAATAGAAATGAATCGTTTGACGGATATAGGTCTAGTTGTCGTAGATGAAGTGAATTTGGTAACTAAGATAAATTTAAGTTATTTATTTAGTTACATATGATTGGTGATGGCTCCAGAGGCGCAATTATTGAACAACAGCTTACAAAGTTTCTTGATCAAGGTTTGATACAATATTTTCTAAAAAAAATAAATCATTTCAGGTGCTGGTCAAGTTGTAGGTTTGTCTGCTACTTTATCGAATATGGCTCACCTGGAAAAATTTTTAACTGCGTACACTTTTTCTACAGATTTTCGACCCGTTAGTTTTCAGTTTATTATATTAGGTGGGATTATACAGTATTCCTATAATGTTTAAAGCTAGCTCCAGTAGATCACTAGTTGTTGATTTCGGCTTCATTGCGTCTTTGATGAATATTGCGGAGTAACTGAAGTTTTCACCCCATTTTAGGTTGAGCTGAAAGAGTATGTCAAGTTAGGGAACACCATGTGGAAAATTACCGACGGAAATCTCACAGAACCTAGAGATCTGGCGATTAATGTGAGTTCTTTGTACGTGGGACGCACCATCGTTTGAGCTCTATCAAAACTGTGAAATAATTAAAGATGGGAATTGGTTTTTTATTTTTAGAAATTGTCGAATCACGATCCTCAAGGTATCTGTCAGATGTTAGAAGGTGTAATACCCCGACAATCTGTTATCATTTTTTGCCCAACAAAGAAGAGCTGTGAGAACCTGGCTGTGCTTTTGGCCAAATTGATTCCCAAGTAAGCTTTGACTTTTATACTTTTTTAATGTTTTTTTTTTCGAAAACTGAGGGATATGAAAATGGAAGAGAAATTAAATTTACTGGAAGCTATCAAGGAAGATAACGATGGAAAGGTATATTTATATCGTTAATTCCAAAGCCTATTCTGGTATGAAAGTATCGGAATGTCATGTAAACATGATTATATTTTATATTTTCGGAAACTCTCATTAAAAACTTTATAATACTAGATACTTGCATACCGCGTCCCGTGTATGTTTTGGTATAAACTATTTATGGCTCATAGGTTTGTTCTCAATTGGAAACAGCCCTTTATGGTGGAGTTGCTTATCATCACAGTGGGTTAACCCATGACGAAAGAAAGCATATCGAGGCTGCTTACACGGAAGGGGTTTTATGTGTTATATGTGCAACTTCTACATTGGCTGCAGGAGTGAACCTTCCGGCCCGACGTGTTATAATTCGGGTATTTTTTATCGTTTGTTTATCATTTACAATAACTTCAATGCATATGTTATAACATATATGTGTATTTAAGGCGCCTATGGTTGGCATGGACTTCATGAAAAAAGCTCAATACCTTCAAATGATTGGTCGAGCTGGTCGTGCAGGTTTTGATTCCAAGGGAGACAGTATAACTGTGGTAAAGCCAGGGCTTGAAGAAAGACAGGTTTATTTCATATTGGAACTGTTCTTAAAAGTTCTTTTCAGTTTCGGAATATGCTCAAGGGACCCCTTCTATCTTGCGAGAGTTCGCTAACCGTTCCGGACTCTTTGACATCATTTATTCTAGATATTGTATCACTGAAGGTTTTTTCCTTCCTTGTTATCGCATTTGTTTTCTCTTTAGATGGCTAACACTGTCGAACAGCTAATGACCGTGTTGTCAAGAACTCTTTTATACGTTCAAACCTCGAAATCTACGGTTGTCGATTTGTTGCAACATTCACTGTCAACTTTACAAGAAAAAGATTTGATTGATATTAAGGAGGTCAGAAAGGAGAATTTTCATTTATATCATATGTTACAGAACGTTATTTATGTTACCCAGCTCGGAGTTTCTACATTTGATGCAAACTTAGAGCCCGAGCGTGCCTCATTTTTGAGGAAGGAATTGGTTGATTCTTTGAATAAGGTTCATGTGTACGCTGCTTTCTTACGTTCATTTCTTAGGGTATTGTTTTTTCAACACATTTTCATCTTCTTTTTACGATCGCTCCTTATGACTGTTGCTGTGCCGTAGACTGGCATTTATTTCATTCAGAGGTTACCGTTTTAGATTTTCATTCATTACAGAGTATATTCAGTATAACCAGCTATCAGTGAGCGAAAAAGAATTGTTAGCTCGTTCTGGGCTGCCGGAAGGCACCATTATCAATTGTTTTCGCAGTCAACCAAAACTGGTTTGTATTGTTCAGTTTTTGTTTTTAATCTTTTTGTAGAGCTCCGGTGATTCCGCTATGCGCTTGTATGTAGCTATGATACTACTACATATATGGAACCAAGAGTCGCACGCTGACGTATCTGAAAGGTATACTTCAAAGGGCTTTCCTGGCGCTGTATTGGTTGGGAATTTATGGCGTAAGCTTGGATTGCCAGTATTTTAAATTCGACTATTCGAAGTGAAATTGTTTCATTTTCGATTTGGTGTTGATCGTGGTTGGATGCAATCTGTTCTCCATTCGGCAATCGCTCAAGCAGCTGCCATCGCACGATTTTCTGAAGTATGCTATCTCCTCTCCTGTCATATATTCTTAATTATATCCTTTGAGAAACAGAAGACCCTGTGGCCTCTACGACTGCTTTTGCCAGAATTGGTCCAACGCCTTTCCGATTGTTCTAGGGCGGAACTGATTCCTCTACTCGAAATTGACGGTGTTCGTCGGGGAAGGGCTATCCAGCTATTCAGTGCCGGATACAAAAACATTGCATCAGTTAGTTCTTCATTGTATATACATACCATAATAGTCTCCGGTAAATGCTGGGTAGGGTGCCGAAAAAAGAGCATTTGACACCCGTAGGGTGACGAAAATTTTGATTTTTATGCTTTACAAGTATAAAGGGTTGCCGAAAATTCGACCCCCTCACAAACAACAGGTAAGGGGGGACCCTTACCTGTTTTTTAGGGTTCCGAAAAATCGGCACGGCTACCGGCTATCTGTTATGGTATGTATGCAAGTCCCATGAGTGAATTCTACAAGTTACTTACTTTGTTCTTGGTATGATTTAATTAGCCCAAGCAGGGGCGGGAATTGCACAGGTCGGCCGTTCTGACCCGAGAAAAGTTGATATCTGGCCGGTCCCTGAACCAAGTGGCCGTAGCATGGAAACGCCCTGGAGGGTGCCCGGGCTTAGCTGTCCGAGCAGTTGTCGATGATTGCCCGCGCAGGGCTAAAAGCTGACCGGGCACCCACTCGGGCGCGTCTGTGCTACGGCCTCAACTTCCTAGACTATCAATATTGAAGATTTTCTGTAAATGTAGCAGACCCGTACGAGTTTTTAGCAAAGTTTTCATTCATTGGGGTTTTCCTAGTAAAGTTATTATTTATAATAATACTAACCTCGCCTAATAAACTGAGTATATTTATTCCTTTTCCACCTTCTGTAGGTATCATTGTAGCTCGTAGAGAATGGTTCTCTATAGCTTCATTTAGCTTAGACTTAGTCTGTGCCTCAGCTAATTTTTCATTTAGATCCTCATCTATGTATTTACGGACCTATAAAATAGATTATAGGTTTGTAATATATAGTCAGATTCAAAAGTAATACCGCCGTGCTATCTGCGTATTTCGTTATTTTTAGCACTGCGCCTGCTTGCATTTTACACGCGTGATATCAGCAGATTGCATAGTTACTTTCGCTCTGCCTTACTCAGACAAAATATTGCAACACTCCTGCTTGTTAACACGGCCGTATTACTTTTGAATCCGACGATAATTACAGACATTTGTTAATATTTAGTCTGTGTCAGGACTAGGTTTCCAACGCATTATCATTATCGAGTAGAGGTGTTATATAAATATGAATGAAACATCGGTTGATTTGGAACCATTTCGATCTCTCAGAAGACAGAACTGGGGCAAACTATTTAGGAACTATTTGTCTAATCTTCAAAAGTACATTCATTTTAAGTTAACACCGGCTTTCCACAGGAATCTGCACTATAAATCTAGCTCTGGATCACGGCTCGCCAACGGAGAGAGTGGGATTGACAGAATGCGGGAAAAAAAATTATTTAAATGTTCAAAGTCCTGCTTTCTTGGAGTCTCAAATCCCAATTTCTAAATTGCCATTTCGCCTATATCTTGCGTTTAGCTCACTTTTTTGCATATAATTCCTTGAAGTAATTGGCGTACATTATCCGACACTCCTTCCTAAAAAAAGACAGTCTGATAAGTCCGGTTTCCATATTTTGTAGTTGCAAGTATTCGTTGATTGCGGACTCCCTTTACAATTAAGTTTGAGCTTGCTGTAATAGTGAACCAATCTGCTCTTTTGTCTGATCTCAAGTTGACAAACGATCGTTCCTGCCGCAGCTGTAGATCAGTAGACTAAGCAACGGCCATGCCGGACCTGCTTATTTATAGATTATAGTTAACTCTACCTTAAATACATTAACAGCTAATCCAAATAGACCACCATTGTGGTTAAATACATGGACAACACGAATGTTTGTCTGGCAAGATAGAGAAGTCACATGGGCAGAACCGTTTAGACCCTTTTCTATCTAAACAAAATGAAATCTAGGTATAGTTAGAATCAAAACTAATCCCGCCGTGTAGGCTGCGTATTTCGTCATTTTTAACACTACGCCTACTTGCACTGTAAGCGCGCGATATCAGAAGATTGCAAACTTGCTTTCGCGCTGCCTTACTCAGACAAAATATTACAACATCCCGGCAACCCCAATTTTGTTAACACGGCCGTATTATTTTTGAATCAGACTATAATATTATATATATAGTCGGAGGGGATAGTAAAGGGTAAAGAATAAGGGGGTTTTACTGAGCCCATTTTGCGAACACCGTGCCAGCTCCTGTGGCCATAGCATGGAAACGCCCGGGTGGGAGCCCGAGCAGTTGTGGATTTTTACCCTTCAGGCTGAAAAGGCCCAGGCACCGACCCGGGCGTTTCTATACTACGGCCACTAGCGCTTTCTTACTTCACAAAACTGCAAAATCGCACGCGCACGTAATGTGTCTGCAGGCGCGGTGTTTAAAATATGGAAATACGCAGATTACACGGTGGAAAACACTCGAATCTGACTATACTTGAATTCGACGGCTAGGCTTGTTTCAAAACAGACCAAAATCCGGCCCTACAATCCGCCCAACAATAATGGGGCCCTTTAAAGTAAACTAACCGAACTCTCCAGATGAAAGTGAATTCCTTCTGCAAGAATCTCGGCTTGTCCTGTTAAATTAAAGGGAACAACGATATTTACGTTACCATTGAGATCCCCTATTAATCTGAAAAAGATAATTAATAATAATAATAGTATTTATTGCCAGAATCGCAGATCACATTTTGTTATGTATGTCATTTGCGCTGAAAATGATAGTTACAATCATTTAGCAATATGAACAATCCGGAACCGGAGTGCTTAATGTTAGGAATGAGCCGTCTTTGCTCAGAAGATTCCGGAATGAATGGCCGAAGAAATCGACTTATAATGTGATACGAGCAATACCGCAAAGTGAACACAAACAATCCAAAAACAAACTTCGCCTTCTAATTAGTGTGGGCAAACTCTAGGTACAGTAACCCGTATACCGATTTGTGATTCTATTTTCATAATCCTAACTTAACACCAGGGCTGCGCACGGGCCGGCCCGGTCATTTTACAACTTAGCCCCGGGCAGATATTAACAACATATAGCTTGTTCATATAACTTATCATGACAACATGATTTTTCTTCCAAAGTAGTCTTTTTGTCACCGAAAATGACGTCATTGGGTCCAAGCGGGCCGGCCCCTTTCAGAAGCCCTGATTGCCCTGATTGAGACCGGCATCTAACATTGCATTTTACAACGAATACATTTCTATTATTTTTTGTTTTTTATATTTCTCACCCTAAGTCTAAATTACGCATAGTCCATGATATTCTATTAGGAGCAGAGGTTGTTATGGAATGTTGTTCGGCACGACGAAACCTGTATAATTAAATATTAGTAAGAAGACTAAAATCTTCTGCAATAGCTTGGTTTCTTACTTCTCGGCTGAGGCGGCGTTAGATTAAAATAAATCTAATTTTAAGAAAATGTTCCGAATCCACTAATTTTCAAACATTTATATAGTCGGATTCAAAAGTAATACGTCCGTGTTAATAAGCAGGAGTGTTGCAATATTTTGTCTGAGTAAGGCAGAGCGAAAGCAGGTTTGCAATCTGCTGATATCGCGCGCGTAGAATGCCAGCAGGCGCTGTGTTAAAAATAACGAAATACGAAGCATTCCCGGCCTCATTACTTTTGAATCTGACTATATATAACACCGCCTCTCCCCAGAAATCTAGCTCGGGCCTACCGGCCCCGACCCATTGGCAGTGCTTCAACGTATTGCGCTCGTGTTATTGAGAAATTTCCAAAGCCAAACTATACCCTCTCATTTGTTTATTTTTAAATATCAAAACATTTTACTGCCCGGGACCGCCTTTCGCTTCATAGATTTACCACCCACCTAGATATTCTAATCTTGGATATCCTAATCGTTCCTTGTTCGTGTCCTAGCTTCTGTTCTACATCTGGTATTACCAGTCGTGGTAGTTGGTTGGCTAGAAGGTTTGAAGCTATCTGGAAGGATTAAGGTAACTTATTGGAATTCGGAATAGAACTTATTTACACAAGAGATGGGCGGCTCGGCCCCACCTAGTGATGGTGCCGAACCCATTTTGGCTCGAAATTTGAGAGTTCTACTTCCTCGAGAAGTATTTAATTTGAATAAGATAACGCTTTTGGCCAAATACCGCAGTATATTATGAAATTGATTCTCATACATGCACTATAGATATTGTCGAATTCAAAAGTAACGAGACCGTGCTAATCAACTTAAACCGGCCGGGCCCGAAAACGCTATATATATACAAGTTGCTCGTGGTCGGGTACGTGTTAGGCTCGGGCCCAGTCCGATGGATGGTCTGATCTAAAGTCCCCTCTGGCAACGTTTTACCCTTCAAAGCTAAATACACAACTTTTCACAAAAACTCTTAGGAAATACTTTAATACAGTAATATTGAATAATAACCTTTTTCTAAAACACGTGTTTCTCTTTTATTATTTTTTATTCTTTTCAATTGTTTCATTTTCTATCCGGTTGTTCTGACCGCGACTGTCACTAAGCCCTAGCACCAGTCGTGTCCAGTTTTAGCCAAATACGAAATTGAACGAAGAAAGCCCGCGAAATACAAGATTTGTTGTTGAACTTGCAGGAATTTGCTAATTTTATTGTAAATTTATGCATAATTAGTAGAAACTAAGGAAAAAAGTTGTTTTATAAGTTAACTTAGTGAGTATATTCAAATTTGCTGGGTAAACTTCGGTATATTTTAAATATAAATGACTCCTAAATATCTCGTGGGTGAACGTAATTGTAAATATAATTGTTGTTTGCACATCTATATACAGTATGATCCGAGAGTAATAATGGAGTGTTAAAAAAGAATCTCGCCGAAAATGGTTCAGAAAGTTGTCGAAATAAGAAAATATACGAAAAATTGCATAAACATACGCAATTAACACTTTTTTCATTATTCCTATTGAATCGGTGTATAGTTCTTTTGAGAATATATAATTGGATACAGCGCTGCAAACCTATGTCTTGAGATGGACTTTATATTATGGTCAGTAAAGTCTTTATACGAAAGGTTTAAATATAATTATCACTTCTCTGCAGATATATGTAGTTCATGTGAGAATATATAATCTGTAGCTGGGTTTACAGCGCAATACCCTGAGGAGCAGCGGTATTAAATAAAAAATGAATGTACGTTTGAAGAATAAGCTGCCAATCCACCGATTAACCCTTCTTTTTTATAGAACACCGCCCCTCTCTAGGATACTGCGCTGTAAACATAGTTCTTAATAGTTACAAATAGTTAGTTACTATAGTTACAAAAAATAATTCCAATTAAAATCCTATACAAAAATACCATTCTCTTACTATTTCGTCATCAACTTTTTATCTTTTCGCAATTCTGGTAACACTGCATTTTTATCTATAACATTTCTGGTTCTTATATAAGATCTCAATAGATTTATATCAATAAATGGGTGTTCTATAGGTCTAATCTAAAGGTCTGACACAACAGACTATGTCTTACAGTCCTATAAATATATCGTCGGATCATTCAAGGTCTAACTGGCAAAGGTCGCGACAGTCCTTGAAAGTGAAAGACGCCACTCACCTGATTCAAATAGGTTACCGCAGATTGCTGCAATCGGACTCGGACGCCCGGAAGGCCCGGCACCGCGGCCAATAGGGGATGAAAATCATCGGAAGAGCATTTAATAATATTAATAATAATAATAAATATATAAATAATAGGGAATATAGTTGTGTTAAAGAAAGACATTGAAGGCTAGTGAAGACACGCCCCCTTTATGGGACAGTCGTCTGCAAGACTTTTAGAGACCCGCGTAGGACTTGTTACCACCACCCAACTGCAAATGTATTATTATTATTATTATTTATGTATTATTATTATTATTATTATTCCGCTGACTACGGTAGCTGCGAGTGATATTGGAGCACTGATTGGCGATGGAGCTATCTCTCAGATAATCAGACATGTTTCGGAAAAAGTTCTGGAAAGTCCCAGGAGTGTGGATGTAGGTTATAATTATAGTTTATTTCAAACATTAGATCGGAAGGTACAAGAATAAAGAGGCCGTGACGTTTGCGTATTTTTATACGAAAGGTGCATCTTTAGTTAAATTTGAAAGGAAAGGAAAGGTGTTTCGAACAAAGCTCGCCGCGCCCTGACATAACGGGACAGAGCAAATTCAAATGGTGAAATCTTGATGCTTATACCTTGGCTTATTTTGTTAGGCAATTCTTGTTAATTTATATATCATTGGAAAGGTCATAACTCAATCTATGTAACTGAGTTTTTCCAGGTATTTGGTTAAAGCATTCCAGTGAAAAATGAATTTTAATTTAGAAATGAGAACACAGTCCTTTAACACCACTGTCTCCGTCCCTCGAAAACACCTATGATATTGTTGATTAGCAGTGTTATTAAGTTTTAAAGGGTAGATTAAATACTTTTATTAAAAATCAATAAAAGTATCTACAACTTCTGCAGTTTACTTCCGAACTTAACGATCATACGGTTTTTACAGACAACCGGTTGCCCAGTACCTCAAATCGAACCCTATTATTATACTTTATGTAGTAAAAAAAGCAGTATTGTATAAAAATGAATGTACTTTTGAAGAAAATACAGCAAATCCACTGATTTTCACTCATTTTTATATAACACCGCTGCTCTCCAAGATACTGCGCTCATAGGCTAGCTCTTGATACAGACTATATTTTTATAACCTCTACTAAACTTATTTGTTACCGAACTTTATTTCTAAGTAGTTAGGTAATTTGTAATCTAATAACAATCTAAGTGTAAGATATTGATTGATTTGTACAGCGAAGAAGGAAAGTTAAATGAGGTTAGAGACGAGAGACGCAGACTTGTTTTTAAGAATAAATTTAAGGTTTTAGAGGAATAATAATGTAAACTTAAGGAAACTATATTAAGTGGAACTAGGATAAAACTGTTAAAAACAGCCGTTTTGCAATGATATAGTAGCACGGCTCGCCAACGGAGTCAGTGGGATTAAAGGACTGTGCTCCCATTTTAAACTTAAAGTTAAAGTTCATTCATTTTTCACAGGAACCAAATCATTCGAAAAAACTCAGGTGCACAGATTTACCTATGGCCATTAAAATGATATATAAATAAATATAACTTCCTTGGTGAACTAATCCAGGAATGAGCCGCAAAATTTAGCCATTTGAATTTGCTCTGTCTCGTTATGTTAGGGCGCGGCGAGCCTTGGTAGTAAGAGCTATTGTTTTATATAAAACCGCTGTTCTTAACGATACAACGCTAGAAAGCTAGATCTTAATAGAGAATCTAAAATTTAGGTGTAGTTAAAATGGTTTTGTTTTTTCAGTTCTAGAACTTTTTGCTTTACTCGGGTTAGTGTCCGCAAATGTGGAGAATTGGTTAGTCCGGAGCAGCGATGTTCTATAAAAATGAATAGAAAATCGGTTGATTAGGATCATTTTTCTCAAAAATACATTCATTTTTATATAGTACCGCTTCTGCTAAGGAGACTGCGCCGGAATATCTTATTACAGAATATTGTTGCAAAGGTTATTAGAAACGTTGTTGGGGTTTCCTTTGAAATTAGAATAAAGAAGTATATATTATCATACTGCTCTATAGTCAACGCCGATAGTAATAATAGTGTCCCTTGCGTATATTTAGGATTTTTAACACCGCTCCTGCTGGCAAATTGCACGCGCGTACTTGCAAATATCAAAAATTAATACATTGGTGATAAAATCTAAAGGTATTATCGATTGTAGTTGTACTAAATTTGGATGTAAAAGTGATGGAACTATTTCTTTTCACCCATATAAGCCTCATACGAAATAGCTCCGACCAGTGCCCTGGGCTCGTCAGTAAGACGTAAAGTACAATATTGAACGGAGAGTAGCCGCCAGATGCTGGCGCGTTGCTCGCAAAAGGGGCTCAGACGAGCGTTGAATTCTTTACACTCCATCATTAATCTTGGCGCTGACTATAGAAGTCTAGCTACGTTTACATTCTAGAGGCCGTGTCGTCTGCGTATTTTTAAGAGCAAGTTGCGTATTTAGCTTTAGGAAAAGGGTTGCCAAATGGGCTTTTTAGTTTTTTTTAACACGGCCTCTTTACTTTTGCATTTGACACGTGCATTTATAATATAATAAAAGTATTATTAATATTTTAGGTAATCTTACAAACACAAGAAGATCCTTATCTCTCTCCTATTGGTTCATTTGATGTTCTAAATACTCTAAATTATTCTAATCTTTCTGTACAATTTCATCCGAGAGTTGTACATGTTCGAGTGGATAGGTTAGTTATATTTGTTAAACGGGCTAATTTTAAAAACACGGTACACTCGAAATTTTGTTCTTATTTTTATTATTCTATGTTATTCAACTTAAAAAGTTATTCACAAATATGTAAATAACAAAGAAAATGAAGAAAAATGAAAGATTATATATGGTATTTCATTTTGGTTCTCCTAAGTTGGGTTACTGTAACCTGTTTGGACATAAAATGTTTAAAAACATATTTGCGATAAGAATTTTGCACAAATTGTTCGCTAACACGGATTATCACCAAACTTCTAGTTGAATGGTTTTGTAATTGCCGCAGGGTTGTGTGGGTAGGATTCGGTTTTCATATTTTAACTGAGAATGACTATCTCTATCGAATAAGACTTTGAAAATTAGAAACAATTCTCAAGTGGACCGTGCCTTTAATTAGTTTTAAAAAGTTTAATGTGAAAGTTGTTTATATTGGGAGGTCCTAGTATACAAATTTCTCGCGCTCAGCATGGTACTTTAAGTTTTATTAATTGATCGAATTAAGGAATAATTTGTTAAAACTTCCTTTTTTCAGACTTCTTCTCCACTCTCATAGTCATTTATCGGATATTTTGTGGCCATTTGGTCTAGCTGATCAGTCGGTTTTTATGAAAGCTCAGGTATAGTTCATCTCAAGACTTAGGTTTCCAGAGCGGTATCACGAGCGGGCTCAGCATCTCGGGTGCGAGGGATTCCGTCTCCACGGGGATGCGAACCATCAACCTTCAATGTGGCTCCCACAAAACGAAACTGACGAACACAGAACAATTTTAACTGAACATGTTGCAATCCCCTTCAAAATAGTTCTGGTTTCGACGGTTCTGTGTTTTTGGAGTCCCGCTTATGAAACGAATCTGCTTATATTTGGCCCAGTGGTTAGAAGCTTCGCCTCATAAGCTAGAGGTCGATGGTTCGAATCCCCCCAAAGAAAGAATTCTTGCAAATTTGTTCTGATTCGCCGCCTCCACTCCCTGGGTTCTGTGCTATAAAGTCCCGCTTCCTATGGTTCCCTCGTCTCACTTCTTCGATCAGAATATCTGTAATCTCGTGTTTCGTAAAATCTTTTTTTAAAGTACCACTTGTTTATTAT
>JAQGAV010002272.1:0-16429 GCA_034691345.1 Phasmarhabditis papillosa
TGAAACATTTAGTTTGAGAATTTTAGAAAATGGAATGGAATCTGAGCATTAGGAAACAATTTGAGTGAAATTGGGTATGCGAACTTTTACTCCTGAGATACAGGGTTGAGAGTTAATAATGTACATAGAAGAAATTAAAAACCGCCCATCTTAATTGCCGATTTTCGTTCTTGGAAAGTCTTTCATGAGTTATTATATATTTCTATGAATTCATTATATAATATTTGGATTTGAAAATTTTAGGAGACAGTCTTTTCATTGGGCAGCCAAATTGACTTCATTGATGCTGATGAGACGGCTTTGAACGGGGTGAATGAAGGAACTCGACGACGACAATAAGATATTCATGGTCTTCTGACACAGAGAAACTAGCAACAGCACAATACAAGGTACATCACAAGTAACAAGGGAAGGCAGCGAAGCCGTCATCAACAACGGTGGGTGAACCCGTTTTTGTGAGGTCCCACCTATCTTGAACCAGAACCCACCGATATAACTAGACCGAACTTAAAATTGATATAACTTAAAATAGTTTTTTCACTTAGTTAAGTAAAATATTATATGTTTTAATTTCAAGTAAACTTTCCCTACAAAAGTATAAGATTCACTTACATTCATTCACACAATTAAAAATACATTCATTCATTCACTTTACATTCACTAAACTAGTTAGACTTATATTATTTTTTGACAACCCTATTATTATTGTTATTATTAATCTATTAAGAAAAATCGTTTCTTATCCATGCGAGAGACAATCTCTTTTATTATTCGTATCGCTGTTAAATGATATTTATTATTAAATCTTAAGAAGATAGCCATAAAAACTGTTTAGTATAGAAATAAATAGGTCTCTATTATATAATTATGTTTCATTAACACAAAGATACACTTTTTATATTATTTAAATTACGTCCTTTATATTATTTTAATTATTTTGTACTTAAATAACAATTACAAGTGTTCGTGATTCTTATATAGTCAAGTGTATTCTCTAATACGACCTTTTCTATATCATTAGTTTAATTATTTTGTTTAGATCAGGGAATGATACTTTCAAACAGAATAACGCGTCCATCTACACTATTCATAGTGCGGAAGGCTAGAGGGAAACCTCCCTTCTCACGGAAACCTTCGTGATATAAGGATATGGAAAACAATGCGGTATTCACATCAAAACCTGCAGCTTCAATAGTTGACTTTAAAAACTCGGTGATCATATCTGCCAACGGGACTAGAGTGTCTGTCCTCAAGGGGTACTGCTTAGCTAATCTTTCAAAGTCTAATGCGTTAATATTAACCTCAACAATCGAATAATTTTTATCTCCCTTTTCTATGGGTCCTGTTCAATATTTTTCAACTCAACCAACACTTTTCTGTTGATTCGATATCCGTTTCCTTAACCAACCATTGCATCCTGTCCATGTAACGAGTTCATATCTGTTGATTCTTCTTGAGAAAGGTCCATGTTTCTAGATTCATCTCGACTTGCTGCTTCCAATAATTCATTCAGTTCTGTTGGGTCTTCAAAGTAGTGATCATTATGTTAGATCCTCAGGACTAGCCTCATATTTTAACAATAAACTGTACCCCTCTCGTGTCTCTTATCTCTAATTTTTAGTAGTTGTGGTTAATATAAAAACAATACCATTAAGAGATAAAAACTACACCATCATCACGCCAACCATCACTAGCTCCCTTCCAAATACCTTCCCCCGCTCAGACTTCTTCGTATAACATATGAATATCAAGTATAATAAATATATAAGAAGAGCCAAAACTGTTTACTTTGTATCCCTAATTATGGAGCGAGGCCGGGTCCAAAGGGGATTAGTATTGTTGGAAAAATTGATATCTTTTTAACGTTAGAGTGGATTGGCATTATCAACAGTATAATCTAGGAATAAATGCACGAGACGATCATGTATGCTAACAAGAAAAGCTTCCTTCCCTGTAGTTGAAAGATTAATGAAAGCTTTCAATCATTTTGTCGTATTTAAGGATTAACGAAGGCTAATTATTCTTCGTTACAAAGTGTTACTTTACACCTTTATTAGTCTTATTAATCAAGCTTTTGATGACTTAAAGTTGATAAATTTAATCAATTAATTTAAAATCACTCTGATTAGGTTAAATCGCCTCATTTTAGGTCTTGAATTAAATTTAACATGGCAACAGAATAGTATAAATAGGCGAGAAACAACTCAGTTAACATTCAGCGCCAATTGACCTCACCAATAAAATGGCTTCCCAAGCATTTGATATTTTTTCTGATTATGAGGAGAATCGTTCCCCAAACTCCGTTCCCCCTCCACCACCTACTCCTCAAGTTCCACTTGTTGCTTCGGAACGGCTTCCTACTAGACCCCCAGCACCAATTGATAGAAAAGGAATTCCAGAATCCTTACAGACAGTCAGATAAGGGGATGAACGTTTCAAACAGAAGTAGCTCAATCATTTCCTTGCGACTAGCCCTGCACCCATACCTTTTTTTAATATTCCAAAAGAAGAATTCAACGTGTTCGTTCTCTCAAAGAAGCAGTTATTCTACCATTTCCCACTGCTAATTATTCATGTAGAAGGATGCTGTCGTGAGAAAGTATCACAACAGAAGGATAAGTTCGGACGGAAAAATTAATTTTGAGCTACGTGCGAAGTGTCGCATGACAAATTACATGTTGCGTTTCAGCAGTAACGGCGTTGAGTTTTCACAATTAGGATTTTATTAACAGCAAAGAGATATTGTTTTTATAACTTGTTAATGAAAGTTTGCAAGGTATCAGACGGATAAATCAGTATTGATGCTCTAGGTGTCGCATGGTAAATTATAGTTGCGGTTCTCCAGCAACGGTGTGTAAAATAGTAGTTGTATCAGAATTTTATTAATAGCAAAGAACTATTTTTTAATAATTTCTTAATAAAAATAAATTTATTAATAGCAGTTATAAGAGTTTGAAAGGCATACATATCTTTGTTATTCGAAATAAATATATTGAAAATAGTGTTAAAAGTATAAAGACATATTGTTATGTTTGAATAATTGAATAATGAATAGTTTGAACATCTTATTTTCCCAACTCCCAAATATTCTCAAAACTATAATGGATTCCCTTTCCAACGAATCTCTCCCACTAACAATAAGTTCTTTCTTTTCTGTTTAAGTTCACAAACGGTTTATTCTTCCTAAAAAGCTTCAAAGAGCTTATTTTACTATTTTTCTATCTTCTTGAACGGTCTGCTTCTAATAGAAAGAATTTGAAATATGAAAGTCAAAAACATTTTAATCTTTCTATTTATTTTGACTATTTATTCTGTATTTGTAAATGCAAACAATGTGAGTTTTGTATACTTCGGGGCTACTCCATGTAAAATCTTAAGTTCTATCTTTAGCAGATTTCGTTGTTTTCGTCTTTTTTCGCAATTGTGCCCTCCGTATTTGGGTCTGGCCTTTTTCGTGATATGGTCGGCAGTGAAGGGTCGGGTATGTCGGGGCCTGCCCGCTTTTTCTCAACATAATTATATATAAAATTTGTATTTTTGTTAATATTATTGTAATGTATGAAAATCGGGGCCGGTTCGACCGGGCCGGGAAATTTTCGGGCCGCCCCCCCCCCTTTTGCCACCCCCAGCTCAGGCCAATCGTACCTAAGCTTGGAACTCTCTATAAGCACAATATCCAATGCAAAAAGGTAATGTGGTAGTATAGCTTCGACTCCGGGTAGACCCAAACGGAATAGAGAATGGCCATAGAAGAACAAGGAGCATATCACTATTCGGTCTTTCTAAAAGCAAAGAAGTTATAAAACTACAATTGATCTTTTTCACAGATCTATCTTCATATGGAAGGCTTCAAAAATTGTCATTTATATCTCAAATAATTGCTATAGTCAATAACAAACAAAAGACTTCAGCAGAGCGCGGTGGTATACATAAGTTTCCCCAATTGCGTATTTGTCTTTTTCTGGACATGATACAAAATAAAATACAAAAAAATATCGAACAATATTATGAAAGTTTAATTTTGCCAAAGAACGAGCGAGTTACGAAACCCTAAACAACACCGCTCATTGCATTCTTTTCTGTTATGGATTATATGAACCCATAGAATCTAACACTCGGAAGGGTCGTTACACAAAAAATCAGAAGAAATTAATAAGTAACAACTAAAAGTTTACGGGCAACAAAGAAACTAGTTCCTACCTCAATAAGTGCCTGATACAAAGTAGACAGATAACTAGCTAACTGGGTGTTCGGCAATCTCTCATTGGTGGATTTAGAGCAGATTATTCTCGTTAGAGCAGATAATGCTGCAGCACGACCTGCGGAAACACCTAAATACAACAGTTAATACAAAAGTAAATGATTAGGGATATAAATGCAAATTATCTATGTTAACTTTTTTAAAGTAAAAAAGAACAATAACATACCATCAACAGTCAAAGGGTCGAAAGGTCCGCTGCTTGGGTATTCACTGAATGAAGGTTCATGACCAGTGATTGATGAAGAAGTGCTGCCTGAAAGAATCTTGCTTGTTTATAGAAAAACCACATACAATATTCCTTTAGTTTAGTTTAGTTTAGAACAGGCCGGCCGGGCACGCCCGGGCCGGGCCGTTGCTCAAATTTTCGGCCCGATAAATTCCCGTCCCTGCTTTGGCAAAAGACTTATGGTTAGACTAAAATCTTCAAATCTTTAAACTTCAATACACTTCGAAAAAAGTTGTAAACGCAAAAGTTATATGAATGAACCATTCAAATAACATATTTTTCTTCAAAATTTTAAACAGTTAAATTAAAAAAACTAACCTAAACTAGTTCTTTTCCTGTCCAGCTGGGGCCTAGCTTCCGCCATACTGGTACTCATGGCGTCAGGCACGTCGTCTAATTCAACTGAATGTAGCGACAGACCCGATATTACATCTGAAAAAATAGTAATAACAAAATTGCTTTAATAATCATAACAATAGTACTAATATACTGTAATTCCATTAGTTTGTAAATATTGAAAATGTAATCGAACAGTCGTAAAACTCGCGGTGAATGGTAACCTTCTGAATAAATACATTTTAAAATGAAGCGCTTCGATGTTATAAATCAACGTAATTGTTGGTTATATTTAGTCTGTATCATAGAGCAGTATCTAGTGAGCAGCGGTCTTATGTAAAAATTGATAAAAATAGGTGGATTTTCTCAAAATCCACCTATTTTTCTCAAAATTACATTCATTTTAAGTAACAACGTCTCTCTCCATCATACCGCGCTGAAAAGTGCAATTCACAGATAAGTTTACTTTTCATAAGCTGAAGAACAAAAATATAGTTCAAAATGATTCGAACTATTCTATTTAATCAAAAATAAGTCATCAACATGGGCTTATCTAGAAAATGAACAGTTTGTGGTTGCGAAATTAGTTGCCTAATGAGATATTATTTATCCAACTGTAAGCCGTGTTCAAAAACCAGTTGTGTCCCACAGCGAACGTGTATGATTAATAGAAGGTTACTGTAACAATTGTGGAAATGAATCCGAATTTAGGAAAGGAGCAACATTATTTTATGGCTAGAGTGATGAAAACCATAATGCTTCTCTTATATGTGCCATAAGAGACTTTTGGGAACTATTGCGTAAAGTCCTGAAAGTTAAACGACTAACATTTATGACTGCAGGTAGAGTCGACGGAAAAATTGCTTGCAGGTAAAGTGTTGCGCTGACTGCGAATGTTGCGCTGGAGCGCTAATCCGTTTGGGGTTCAGCATATTACTCCATATTATCTGCGCTCCTTTGCAAAACTGACCGTAAACCCCTGCAAGCGTGGAGGCTATGGTTAAAGACCGCCATCAAAGCTACGCTGCGAAAAATACTGAATTCAACTTGTTATATAATATAATTACATCTTCAAAACTGAGATCCTAATTAGACCAATGAAAATTTCACTGTTAAAGGACTAAACTGTCCAGACCTTTCCTCTTCATTCCTTATTGGTAGACCTCCACTAACTATAACAGTCTTTGGGTTACTGTAATGTTCTAGAAACAAATGTCTGATTCAGCGAATGACTAGTACAGAATATATATGTATATCTAAAGTTCCAAAATATCAATTTTGGCGAATTTCCATTTATTTGAATAGTGTTGTTGACGATTTCAATGGCACACTATGTTGAATAGAAATATCAAATAGATGGAATTGATTATTGGTGGCAAAAATGGGATTTTGGAAAACGGTTAGATTCGAATTTCTTTGGAACAGAGGAAGCTGGGATAAATATAATGGAAATCTTGAAGACAGACACTACTAATCGTTTGTAAACAGTCTTGAAATGCTATTCAACTATATACACAACTATATATGATATTGCAATAGCTCAGTTTCCAGCGCTGTATCATGTGGCCGTATCATAGAAACGCCGGGTGAGTGCCCGGGCAGTTTTTAGCCTGCCAGGGTAACATTTCTCCACTGCTCGGGCAGTTAAAAACTGCCCGGGCACTCACCCGGGCGTTTCTATACTACGGCTACTGAAGAGCAGCATTGTTATATAAAAATGAAAGAAAATCGGTGGACTCTCTTCGAAAGTAATTCAATTTTATTTAACACCTCTGCTCTACAGGATACTGAGCTTTAAACCAATCTCTTGCAATAGACTATACAATTATACAAATAATAGTCCAAAACTAATAACAAAATAGCTAAACTTACACGCATCCTCAGCTCTGACAAAATTTCTAGGCGCGCATCGAATGCAGCCCAAAAAAGAATCCTTACATCCAATAACTCTGGTTTCACGATTAGGAGCTCTAAGTTTCATTATCCAGCAATATCAGGATAAAAATTTGAAACTGCAGCTACTTTCAGATTCATCAATATCGAGTTGGGTGGTCTAGTGACAAATACCAGTGCTGCTAAGGGGTTTTCCAGGTAGAAAACTTAAAGATAACAGAAACCAGACTAGTTTAGTCAGAGAATAAACAAACTGCTGGCAGACAACCAAAAATCAATTGAGGTCTTGGAGGGAATAGCGGGTTACTGTAGCTGGGGAAACCGGCAATCTATACAAGAATCTATAGAGAATACAGTTCTAGAATTATTGTGGGTTACGGTAGCTTGATAAGAATACGATTTAGTTTATATAGTAAACGTTGAATCTTTCCGTTTTCTATTTCCGAATATGATTCCCAGAATGGTAGACTTTTCCAGAAGCACAGAATAATAAGTGTTCAATTATTGAATAATGAATTCACTGGCCGCTCGTCGATGCCGTCGATTCACCAGCAAAATGAATAACTCCGTTAAAAAGAAGCGGGAGCGGGGGGGGGGAAGGGGGATGTTTGGTTTCTATACCAACAACAATTATTCAGCAAGGTGTGCGGAGCGCCGGTGCACGGCCAATTAAGTCCTCATTGCTGACTTCGGATAGATTTCGTAATCTCCAGGTTAGCGTTATTTCAAGGAGGCTGGACGCAACAAATAGGTAGTTATAACTTCCGTTTGTTTGAAAAAGTCCAATTCCAGAATTTGATCCTAGATTTACGATTCCAGAAGTCCTGTTAGGTATGAACCAATTCAAATCGGGTCGTTTTGAGGTTCGATTTCGTGATTTCGTAATCTATGGGGCGTAACTTTAACTGGTTTATGCTAGATTGAATCTTGCCTATTTCGAAATCAGTCGAAGGTAACGAATTACAAATTGCGATTGTTTTCTGAGGTTGTTGCCAATTTTTGAATATCAATAATAGGCGCTAGTAGGTAGCCGACTGTACAGACAAGACAACAAGATACATGACACCGCGCTGCGCAAAGCGAACGGACGCCGGCGCCGCCCAAAAACTGGTTTCTGCCGATCGCCCGTGACTGGCAGCCGAAACTATGGCGGAGGGGGTCAGCGCCGTCAATACTCTTCACCTCAAACAATCCTCAAACTGTATGGAAATGATAGAAATCAATAAATATAGTATGTACAGTCTGATTCGAGAGTAATAATGGAGTGTTTAAAAAATAATCTCACTGAAAATGACTCTGAAAGTATTCGAAAACCGAAAATATACGCAAAATTTCCTTAAAAGACGCAAGTAGCACTCCATTATTCATCTTGAATCAAACTATAGCAAGAGCTATATTTCCAGCGAAGCAACCAGGAGAGAAGCGGTGTTTAATGAATTGAATGTACCTTTGAGAAGAAGCCCCAATTCACTGATTTACCTTTTGCTTTTATTCAACACCGCTGAGTTCTAAAATACTGCGCTGGAATACCTAGCTCTAGCAGCAGACTATAGTTTGAATCAAGAGGAATAATGGAGTGTAACTTGCGTATTTTAAAGATATTTTGGGTTTTCGAATATTCCAAAGCCATTTTCAACGAGATTCTTTTTAAACACTCCATTATTTTTCTCGAATAGAACTATATAATAATGTTGAATGATTTTTAAATTCGATGAACATATTTGCTGAATCAAAGTTTTTAAAATTGACCAATGATTCCTAAATTATCTGAAGTTTATTTCACAGCCTAGACTACATTGCGACCACCTCGATTCGCGGTGTTGCAATATTTTTAAACAGACTTTATGGAACAAAGCAAATTCAAATGGCTAAATCTTGATGCATGAAACATAAAAATCTTGATGCAGGCTTATGTTGTTAATTAACTCTTTACTATTTCCATACCATTCGAAAGAGCTTGCAAAAAACTATGCGCGCAAGTTTTTTAGAACAATTTCATTCAGTGGTTTTGATGAAAGAACAACTTTAATATTCTAAAAGGGGCAGAGTCCTTTATTTGGTTTGTCCTCTTTCGCGCCGTGTTATATAGTCTAATTCTAGAGTAACAATTGAGTGTTAAAAAAGAATCTCATTGAAAATGACTCTGAAAGTATTCGAAAACGGAAAATATACGCAAAATCTCCTTAAAATACGCAAGAAACACTCCATTATTCATCCTCAATCACACTATATATACGCTAAACCCGACAAGATCTTCAAGCTAAGCTAGGCTAAGATAAATCCGCGTTTGGCTGGGCAAAATAGCATACCGTTCAATCTCTGATACACAATGTACTTATCCATACAACATAAGACAATTATATAGAAAATAGAGCTTCTCCAGTGAAAATCGGAGTTGCCTACGACAAGAGAAGACTCAAATATAAGAATGGAACCGTCGATAAGGATCTTTAGGAGTAAAAAGTAAGAAAGAACAAATAAAACTAACAAAAGAAGCCGTTCGAACATGTTTAGACCCTCAATTGATAAAATCAACGCTAATTTGCAAGCAATTGCAGACAGACGGTTGGTGCTAACAGGTGAGAACAAACTTTTGCAAATGGATCTACGATTCTCCCAATAAATATTGTTATTATTATTATACGAGAGATGGAAAAATTTCTTTTGTTGATCAGCGACAAAAATTGTTTTGAGAATGGTTACTTTTAATCGTTTGCGGAAACCCAAAATGACTGATTTTACAGAAAAACTTTAAATTCTGTGGACTAATCGCTTGCAAATGGTTACGGTACGCACTGCAAATTTATTAGAGCTTCTAAGAGCAATTAGAGCAAATCTATGCTCTAATTCAAATTCTTTAGACCTTTAGCTGCAAGCGATTAAGCCGCCGACTATAGAACTATAGAAGTTGTTTCTTCAGTATAAACAAGCAGCAACCTTTACATTAAATAGTCAAAACATTCAGAATAGTTCCAATACTCGGAATACAATTTTGTTTGGACCATTCTTAAGTTATATAGCGCTACTAAAAGTAGAGTTATTGTCAGAAAGTAGCCTATCTATATAGAATAATGTTGATTGTTCAGATTCCCCCAATTGGGTTGGTTGTTTTCCACGTGATTTCTGCAATTGGCAACCAGCTGGTTACAACAAAAGAATCTGCCAATTACAGCCGATACCCTACTGCTAACTTTGCTAATTTATGCGGTAGTTACTTTACAAAAAGTGAAAGTTGCCAGTTTTTGCCTAAAGGTTTGAAAGTTGCCAGAAAGTTTCAACCAACGGAAAAGATACATCCTATAGGTATAGGTAGAGTAACATGTAATAAAAATTGCCATAAAATTTGTCGTGGCTGAAGCAGCATATAAAATAATGCAGTAGCGTTCATAATCAAAATGAAGCAATAACCTTGCAGGTTTCCTGGAGTTATGGGAACATATGAGAAGTATATTGAATGACTGGATTGAGAAACGGGAAGTGCTAACCAATAGTAAATTGTATATCAGTACATATGAAAACAAAATTATAGTCTGATTCAAGATGAATAATGGAGTGTCACTTGCGTATTTTAAGGAAATTTTGCGTATACTTTCGATTTTCGAATACTTTCATAGCCATTTTCATTGAGATTCTTTTTTAACACTCCATTATTACTCTCGAATCAGACTATAACTCTCACAACCGTTTTATTACTAACTGAATAGTTTGTATTCGATAAAACCTATAGTTTTCAAAATATTTGAAACTTATAATATATAATCTCTAACAAATAAAAGACATCAGAGCGCGGTGATAAACAAAGACTTCCGTAAGTGCGTATTTGTCTTTTTCTGGACATGATACAAAATAAAAATAGTACAGTAATCTTTTTCGGACAACAAACGCATCGAACTATAAGATGGAAGTTTAACTTTGTCACAGAACGAGCGATTTTTGAAACCTTAAACAATACCGCTCACTGCAGTCTTTTCTTTGTTATAGACTATACTTATAACTAAAAACTAAAAATCAATAACTTACAAATTCTCGAATGTTGCGTATTTGTGTTAGTAAAGTGTACAATAGGTATTGGTTAGTCTCGGAATTTGGTGTTGCCTGTAAGCTGACCAAACAGACAGACGTGTGGAAATAGAGACGACAGTTATCGACAGATGAGGACAACGTGTCAAAAAAGAAGGAATGGAGGAATAAATATTTGTTAGAAGGTAATATTATATTAATTCTGAATCTGGATCCAGGTTTCCAGCGCCGTCTCCTGGAGAGAGGCGCCGTTAGATTTTAGATTACAACAAATGAAAATCAGTAAACAAGCTTGTCCAGATCATCCATCGATATATATAGTTAGTAATGACTTCTAGATGTTGTTTTTTGCTTTACACTGTCTTTTCGTTCGTCCACTACCATAAAGTTTATTCAAAACTATATTTTCAGTGGTTTTCACCCACATGGTACGGCCCGGCCCGCCGACTTTTTACTCAATATTGAACGAAGAATAGCGCCCAGATGCTGGCGCGGTGATCGCAAAGGGGCTCAGACGAGCGTTGAATTCTTTACACTCCATCAATACTCTTCGCGCTGACTATATAAATATATCAACGAACAACTTGAACATCTGTATTTGCTGCTAATGAGGTTATGGTAAACAAAACTACATTTAAACATTATTAAGTAACTCATATAACTTATTTACAGCTATAAAATCTCTAAAAATAAACTTATATGCAATATTCTGGTGCCTTCTTTACAGTCACACAACTGGCCCTAACCATATTTGCACAGTTGATCAACAAAAGTCCACGAAAGGACAGAATTACAAACAGAATAGAAAGAATACGCTATGTGTATTGTTAGTAAGGGATATAATTAAGAAACAAGAGTAATGGTATATAGTCAGCGCCGAGAGTAATAATAGAGTGTTTCTTGCGTATTTTTACGATTTTTAACTCCGCAACTGCAGGCAAATTGCAAGCGCGTACTTGCAAAGTACAATATTGAACGGAAAGTAGCCGCCAGATTCTGGCGCGGTGCTCGCAAAAGGGCTCATACGAGCGTTGAATTCTTTACACTCCATCATTACCATTGGCGCTGACTATAGTTAAAAGTAGATTTGCTTTACTGGGGCTGGGGCAGCTACCTTTTTCCGCTGATCGGGACAAAGAAATAAAGAAAAATCGAGACCAGCGTGTGGGATTCCCTGTAAAGTATAAAAAGTTTGTTCTAAATTGAATGTTCGCCACAAAAAAACTGTAAAATCCAAAAGTATACTAACTTTAAGGAATCTTCACAAACTGTATCAAAGCCTAAAGCACACCAATTCAAATAATGCCAGGAAATAACACACACCAAAGTCCGTGCCATTCCAATCTCTAACTAGGCAGGGCTGAGAAAAGGCCGGCCCGTTTCTCAAATTTTCGGCCCTGGAACTAGGTGAGACCCTACACCTTTCTGCTTTGCAAAAACACTTGGAAAAAATGTCTAATTTATTTAAGAACCTCTTCATTTCACACTTTTTGTTCCTTATAATGTTAGCTAAACATGCGACAAAGGTGTGTCGGCTGCTCTAAAAAGAGGCTAAGGAAGCTGTTAGAAGTGGGTACTCAAAGGGGAAAACAGAAAGAAAGCAAGCAAGAAAAGACAAGAGAAAAAAGTATTAGAACACACAGATCACAACCGGCAACCACTTTGAAGAGAGCAGAGAATGAACTTATGCGAGATACGTATAGTAAGATCCGAAAGTAATAATGTAGTGCTTAAAAGAATCTCGCCGAGAATGTGCGAAAATATAAGCAAAATTGCATAAAAATACGCAAGTAACACTCCATTAGTCCTCTTGAATCAGACTATAGCTGGCTTGTAAAAAGGAGTTAACTATGTAAAAGGCCACAAACCTAAAAAGTTAGCCAGTAAATTTCGAAAACGGGCCCGCATTTCATATTACTGTATACGTGATACTTAGGAGGGTTGCAAAATGATATGTATGAGAAAAGTGCATCTGGTCAAGATCACTCATCAACCTTTAAATGCCCACAGCTTTAAATGATCTATATATAGTGTTGGGTGCACGGCCCAGGCTGTCCAGAAAACTCAATTACTCTTTGGAAAACCTGTAACAGTATATCCAATACCTTGTAATGGTACCCGCATCCGTATCGAAATAGGGTCTATATAGTTTTAAAGGCATGCGAATTCGATTCACCAAAAAAACTATTGGATCCGCGATCACATACTAATAAGCCTAACTTTATAAACTATAGTCCATCTGAAGACCTAGGTTTCCATAGCGGTATCACAAGAGGGGCTCTGTGTTATAAAAAATTAATATACTTTAGGAGAAAACGCATCACGTCGACCGATTTTACATTCATTTTTTACAACACTGCACCCCGCTCGTGATACCGCGCTGGAAACCTAGGGTTTGAAAAAAACTATAGCATGTAGTAAAATGTACGTTAACTAAAGATTCAAGGAACAAAATCGTTTAGATAAGCAATTATATACTCCAAATCCATGGTGAACCTATTACGCAAAATAAAAAACAACAGTTTTAAAATGGTAGGTTATTAACGGTCAGTAACGGCTAACTCAAGGTCCTCATCGCAGGTACGCAGTAAAAACATACCTCCCATTCAGGAAATAACCTAATTGTAGCGGCTGTAAATCAATACCGTAGCGTATTCATTTTACAACTATTCCACTCGGGACAGGACCAAACAGTCCTTTAAAGATTTGCATTATAATGAGGGGAGAGCGGATTGGCCAAATTGGAAATACAGATTGGTACCAGTGACCAGGGTTGTGCACATTCTGGCTCAGGCCAGTCTGGGCCGGACGGGGCCGGGCAGATATTAATAACATAGAGCTTGCTCATATAATTTATAACAAGGTAATTTTGCGAGTTAGTAAAGTATAACGAGTGAGTTTTGAAACCTTAAACAACACCGCTCACTGAAGTCTTTTTTTGTTGTGGACTATACCAAATAATCAGAAAATGAAAGTTATCTATGTCTTGAACTAGTAATAAAAACTAACTTGACTCTCGCTGGTACGATAGGTAATAAACCATGATTCACTGGTTATGATTAGCAGAATAAGCTTAAACAGAACATCTATGGAATGGTGCCTAAGTTCGCTCTATTCAAAACGGGTTGGTCATCGGTGGCTATAGTCAGTCACTCAATCGATGTATGTAACACACAGGTTTAGTGTTGTCCCTATGAGGCGAATAATGAAACCTCGTAATACATAAAAACCTAATATAGAACTAGCCTAGCTAGATAAAACTAGTTTGAATTATCGTAACCACACAAATTTAGCATTAGTATTCAGAAAACACCCGTGATTTCAAAAAAAAAAGAAGGAAATTTAGTGCATATGAAGACTGAATGTTAGAAAGGAGCCGTCATTGCTCAGAAGATTACGGAATTAATGGCCGAAGTCTGCTATTATTGTGATACGAGTGATACAGGAAATATTGTACTTTTAAAAAGTCAGAAAGAAGCTCCCAAAAACCGGCACGGAGTAAAATTTTGCTACCATAATCGAAATAACCTAGTTTTAATATGAACTTCTATAGATAATGGGTTTTGGTCGACTCCAAAAGTTACAAAATGAAATCAAAGATTTGTACAGAATCTTAAACTGAGACCATAAATAGACTTCGCACACGAGCCAGGCCGACCCGACGTCTAAAATTTTTCAGAGGCTGGGCTGGGGCAACTTTTGGGCAGTCTGCCTAGGCCGGCCCCCGCAAAAAACGAAACATAAACTCAGTGTGAGGTCCGGCATACTCTAGGTGTTTGATTCAAAATGCAATATTTGTATACAGAGAGCGAGGCTAGCGAACAGAGGACGAACAATTTGACCTCGAAATGAAATGAAACCACAAAAGGGTGACGGGAGGGTAATAGACACTTATGAGTATTTGAATAAGCAAATTCTATTTGTTATTTAGATTATTTATTAATCTAATTTATATAGTCCGTTTCAAAACCTAGACGGCAAGCGCCGTTTGTAGCTAACGGGCCTTGTAAGGGGAAAAACAGTTTTGTCTGATAGTGAGTAAAATTGCACTTTTGAATGGGAAGCCCGTCATCGCGGCACATTAACTACAAACGGCGCTTGCAGTCTAGGTTTTGAAACGGACTATATATAGTTTAACAAATGGATACCAAGCTAGGACAAAGGTCCGGAGTTTTATAAATATGCCATAGTAACATCAGATACTTATGGTTATGGCTGGAAAAAGCCGGCCGGCCCGGCCATACTTACTGTGGGTCTAGTAACTGGTAGGGCAAAAAGTTGATCGAAACTTGAGCAAACATATTTTGAACTACCAAATCAGTTAAAATGAACTTGTTTCGCTATAAAACCTTATTAGAACATTGTACTAAAAGAATTAGTTTCATAAAACTATAAATCTATCATTATCGAGCGTTACCGTCCGGTATTTCAGTTTTAACTACTAGTTAAAAAGAGTGAAATTGACAGATAACTGGAACTAGTAAAGACAGATAACGTTTCATGGAGGTATTGAATTACCAATGATTCAAACTAGTTTTGGGTAAAAAATAAACTTGTATAGTCGGATTCAAAAGTAATACGGCCGTGTTAATAAATAGGAGTGTTGCAATATTTTGTCTGAGTAAGGCAGAGCGAAAGCAAGTTTGCAATCTGCTGATACCGCGCGCGTAGAATGCTAGCAGGCGCAGTGGGTAAAAATAACGAAATACGCAGCATACACGGCCTTTTGAATCTGACTATATCAAAGTTTACATATTTGTAACGTTTCAGAAAAAGAAATTTGTTAAAATCTCAACAAAAAAAATAAGAAACAAGGAGAAGAAGACTTTGGTAAATAAACTTTGTATTTCCAAAAGTCTCTTTTAAAATCTCATAATTAGTCATCAAATTGTATAACAAGACAAATAGAAAATGGGGGGTTTCGGAGATATTTGAAAAAACTTCGTCACGACCTTTTTAAAAAGTTAATGATACCGTAATCCTCTAGAGTATATAGTCGACGGAATAATTGCTTGCAGGTAAAGGACTGCGCTGGAGCGCTAATCCGTTTGGGTTTCAGTCTATTGCCTCTTAGTATCCGCGCTCCTTTGCAAAACTGACCGTATACCGTTGCAAGCAATACATCCGTCGACTATAATAATGAGTTTATTACTAAATATAGTTCTATTCGAGAATAATAATGGAGTATTAAAAAGGATCTCGTTGAAAATAAAAATCTGAAAGTATTCGAAAACCGAAAATAAACGCAAAATTTCGTTACAAGACGCAAGTAACACTCCATTATTCTTTGAATCAGACTATATAGTCGGATTCAAAAATTTGCAATCTGCTTATATCCGAAGATTGAATGTTAGAAAGGAGCCATATCTGCTCAGAAGATTCCGGAATGAATGGTCGAAGCCCTGCCTCGAAGAAATCTACTATTATTATGATATGAGTGATGCAGGAAATAAAATACTAATACTAAATAACTTACAACTAGATTCCTCGACTCTTAACTGACTAAATTCCAGTCAGAGTAGATAAAAGGGGCGCTGTCAATTCTGTTATCACTGGGAATATTAAGACCATAGACACACAATGTTACTATGCAAACAGTCAAGAGCACAGAAATATTGCAGAAATTTGAAACCAACAAGAAATGGATAACTAGCGCTACAATCGTAAATGTGGGAAACGGCTTTGCAGCTGGA
>JAQGAV010002273.1:0-16426 GCA_034691345.1 Phasmarhabditis papillosa
TTAGGCACCGAATTTTCCAGAATACCGAGAATAAACGTAGTTGACATAAGATTTGTAAGAGCAATTGTGAGCTGAAACATTACAATTCTGTCATTTAAGATTATCATTTAGTGATGGGTCTAATAAGGATGGCTACGGTTTTGTGGCTGACGAATTTGCTAAAATTTCGATAGTATAATTTTTCATTTCATATTAGTTAAGCGAAATGGTGAACCCACCTTTCCCATTTTGTCGCCTCTCGTTAAAAACATTCCTAATATAGAAAGAATATTAATAATAAAAGATGGTATAATAATCATTGAAACATAAAAATTGTCTTTTCATAGTTACAAAATAACTATTTATATAATAATCCCCATCTTCTACTTCTGGTACAGGAATCATTCTGCTCTCCGCACTTATATTAACTACTTGCCATTCGCCCGAACCTTAAAAGTAAATGTTTCAGAATTGAATGATATGACTAATATTTGTAAATACCAATTTCGAGAAGACATAATCCTCTAGTGAGGAAATTCTATACTTTAACTTTTGAGCGCACCGGATCGTCGGGTTGTGTGGTCCATTCATACGGCCATAGTATTTCTTTATACTCAAACACGTAGTATATTGGAGAAAGAATTTGAATTTCACAACGCTGAGTATCGAACGGAAAATGGGAAACCTAAACTAAGACATATTTTAGTAAATTACTGTAGTCGAATGCGAAAGCAAAGAAGGAAAATTAAGTTCGTAAGAATTTTACATTAAAAGTTTGCTACTTTAAATTTGAAGCAATGGTTAGTAGCTTCGCCTCATAAGCTAGAGGTCGATGGTTCGAATCTCCACGAAGAAAGAATTCTTGCACATTTGTTCTGATGGTTCTGAAACTATAGCATTTGTTCAATTTTGTGTTCAGCAATTTTTAGTTGTAGTTGTTCACGAAAGAACCACTAGTAGCTCAGCTGGTAGCGCGCCGACCAATGAATCCGTGAGGAGGAAAGGTTGTGGGTTCGATCCCTCCCCCGTCTCAAGCCAGATTGAACAACCGTGGGATGTATGTTTGATTGTTCTCGTATGATCCCGCAAAACCGACTTCTAGCTGCCCCAAAGATGGAAAGAATAACAAGAACACCCGTCATGTGATATTCATCGATATACGGAATTCGCAGAAGGAAATGTTGGAAAAAGAAATGTTTCAGGGTACTGGAAATCATTAGCAGCTTCTTCAAAGCAGTCAGTCTATCGCTCTAAGTGGCCCATAACTATGAATCACTCACCAAAGATATTTTTGAATAGTCCGGTCGGTGGTCGTCGATGTCATGACTGCAATATATTATAAGCATAAATTATTAAATTAATAATACGTAACAAAGTAACATTTAGCTAAATTCCTTCATAATGAACGTACTAACTTACTAGAAAGCCGTCAACTTTTTACAAAAGCGTAAAAGCGTAATCAGCAAATTAAACTTTGGCTGAATATAAAAAATTGCCTTTGTTCGATTAAACTCACGTGTTAACCACATGAAATTGTGGAATCCAAAGTTTTTCATTTCCCACATAAGTGTAATTAATATTCCCAAAATCACAAGGATTCCACTTTATTCGACGATCATTCCAGTACTAAATAAGATTAATAGTTTTTAATATTCATAGATTACTTTAACATTATATAGTCAAGAATGAACGTCACCTTTTCTGCGGGTTCCACCTGAAAGTAACCTGTTTGTGGTAATGTTGGACATGCAAGTTCGATACTTGCAACATGTCAAATCCTTCATATAAAACGAACAACTCGTTAATTCTTCACTAATTCACTGGACATCAAATTATATCATGATTTTTTTCAATATTTACATAACAATATACTTTTCTAAATGAAAACGAACTAATTTCAATCTTTAAATGCATGACGATTGATTGAGAACTGATAAGGGAACGAATAAGGTACTTAAATAAAGAGGGCACTCTTTCTTGTTTCGCGTATTTAACTCATGTGGCGATGGATGGAGCACAATCCAAACTCTTTGCTTGTTATTGGTAACTCTCCCTATAGCGTCCGATCCACTACCCTGATTCCATGGATTGAAGCTTTATTGTACAGAAAGATTAGTACAATCCAAAATATTGCATTTTAAATGACTTGTTAAAAGATAATCAGGAATTACTCGCGATATCACTATTGCAAGTTATAACTCACATAAGCACATAAATATCCCTGAAACATTTCCATTTGAGCAACTTACCAGATCAATTAGCTTAATAAACTGAATGTTTATGTTGATCTCAAACGGTTTAGGTTTATTAGGAATATTCAATTCTTCTAAAAGAAACATGTTAAAAATAAATAAATAAATATCCTTACGTAAAGTATAAATCAACGGTACATCGGGTCTGCTATTATTAACTATGTGTTCTATTAAACGTTCATTGATTACAAGAAAGGCGTTGTACACTGAAATTACAATATATGTATTTGAAGGATTAACCATCACATTATGCCCATTGCTGGAAATTTCACGGGCCGGCCCGGACCGTAGCCGAAAAATCAAAAATTAATATTTCTATAAATAGTATTCATAAACATAAATAGTAAAAAAATTATTGCACTCTTTATTGATAATGACGAAAAACAGAACTGAAAACTAACCTTTAAAAAATACCCACTAAAAATTGTGAAATAGACTAGGGCCGACTTTTTGGGAAATCGACCCGGGCCGGCCGCCAAGCTGGGGCCAAATATTTAAGAAAGAGGCCGGCCCGGACCGGCCCGACCGGCCTTTTCGCTTCCTTGATTATGCCAATTATTTTCACTTCCATTTTAAAGGCCTGAACCGGTCGAGGCACAAAATTTGTGGTAGTCAAAGATGCGAGACTTTGAGTCATTGCTTGAAATCAATTTCCCTTCCTGTATTTTTTTCGTTCATGAATTTGTAAGGTTAATAAGTTATCACAAATGAGAAACATATCTTACTACAGTAATTAAGCTAAAATCAATCTTTATAGAAATCAAAGCTTACCAGTATCATTTGCTTCTGTTGATTGTGCATTAAGAAAATGGTGTTGTAGTAGAATAAACAAAATAATATAAAACATTCTAAAACCAAATAATAAAAATAACCCATTATGGGCGTGGTCTTTCACTCTTTTCGTTTATTCTAGATATTTCGGACCCAAAGTCAGCGGAAATCAGAAACCAACGGGTATATTTACTTTATGTGGAAACAATTCAATATTGTTTAATGCAATATTTATGTAGCCAGTAAACTGCGAGAAGCGTATTCACAGAATATAACATAATTATAGATCTAGACCATAAGGAGCGTACTTAATGGAATAGAGAAATAAAAACGACGAAACCGCCCAATGTAGGCTTTATTGCGACGGAATGAGGTTTTAGACAAAAATTAGGTTTATTTTATATGTCATTACTGCAGATAATATGGAAAACCGAGTAGTATATTTACTTTATCATCAATCAGGAGAGGTGAGTATTGAAGGGCTATAGTTCTCGAATTTGATGAAAAGCTGAAGTTACGAGATGCACTACTAATTAACTTCAGATTAGAAGCAATATAGTTCGGAAACATTTGCTGTCGCTGTTTTCTGATCAGTCATATGGAAACAAAGTTTGTAAACTTCATGTACCACTTCACGGACCTCGGACTTTCCGTGAGATGTCAGATTTATGTGTGCCTTAAGTATAGTATTATTGTGATGATATTGTATTTTAGAAATTATTTCTTTTCTTCTTTTCATTTTTCCCATCAAAAGGTTTTTCCAACACAATGCTACCCAACAACGATTAACCTACTGAGATCAGTCGAATGAGATTTCGTGGAATTTTATCTTGGAATGTATAGGAATGAAATAGAAGATGGAGATCTAACTTGTAAGTTATATTAGAAATCTTGAAATAACTGATCTACTCCCTATAATCATCTCAGAACATAGCCATCGTCTGCCGACAATAACTAAATTCAATGGCGCTCTGCCCAGAGCGCTCTTTAGTTTTAATTTTTGAACAGAGGACCTAACGGAGATTCGGAAATCTCGTATGCTAGCAGAGCTCGGTGATAGCTCCGGTCGTAACACTCTATTTCTAATGCTGAACTAGATATTCTCGGATACCATTTAGTTACAGTAAATTGAATATTTCTATCATTCTTCTTTCATGTGCTTCTATGGTTAGTGAACAAGGTAATATCTGGTTTTCATTTCAATACGACCAAATGTATAATAAACATTTATTATTCTTAAATAAATCAAACAGAATATAAGATTTAGTAGTCTCATTTTTTTCAAAGTTCTTCAGTTTCTTGGTTAATTCATATAGTAGTATGCTGATCATTGGTGTTCTCACTGACAGGTTGCCTAGTAATAATTTAAGATATTTGCATATACATATTCTGGAATCATGTCGACTATGAACAACGTTAAAGGTACTGGCCGGCAATACACCGATATGGTACATTAATCGCAGGATTAGTATTTTGAAGATAAAATCAATAAAAGCTCCATTAAACAAAATTGGCATGAAAATACCGTGTCACAGTCCGTTTAAGTAAAGATCTCCGAAAAGATGTTCCCATTTATGTTATTTAGGTCTTGTGGGAATTCAATATTTATAAAACATAATTAAACAAAACTATTTGAATAACTTAAAGGCGCGATAAACGTACTTTGATTCATGTTGTGAAGAACTGCTAGCTTCATGGTTTGCCTCTACTGGCATGGATTTAAATCCTACAAAAAAACATGAATTTAATAGAGACAATGTGTACTGTTCTGCTATTCAGAAATATTTGATTAGGTAGATCTTAATTATCCTTTCTAGGCATGTTGTTGCGGGATGTCACAGCACAAGGCAAGTGCGGTACATGCCCGTTTGACAACGATTACCGAATCAGCGCGTAGGTGTCAACGTGCCGGCCCGGACCCAAATGCTGGGCTGGAGCTCTCTTTAAACTTTTAAATTGTTTGAATTGCGGGCTGCCCGTAAAAGATATGATTCAGCGTACCTTGGCTTTGACTCTGCTTTCTCTGTTCAAACGGCCGCATCTGTTTAAATCCTCCTGGGAAACATTCCTCTTCCATTTCTTTTTGGTAAACTTCTAGCAGTTCAGATCCGATTATTTGTCCTTTCCATCTAACCAGCGGATCCATGTTCTTAAATAAATTAGTGTATTTTGTAAAGAAACGGATCGTTTTATAGTTTTATTACAATTATAATGTGCTTTTGCGTAGTGGTTAGAGCAGCGTCTCTGAATAAGCGAGGATTAGAGGTTGTGGGTTCGACTCCCCGTAGCTGCAGAAGGCTTGGGAAACCAGTAGCTTACTTATCCTATGTTTCGTGCACACGAAGATTGAATGTTAGAAAGGAGCCGTCCCTGCTCAGAAGATTCCGGAATGAATGCCCGAAGCCCTGCCTCGAATTAATCTATTATTATTGTGACACGAGTGATACAGGAAATAAAATACTTTCAAAAATAGTTGTTAAATGTCCTATTTTCATTTGAATAGACAAATGTTATCTTACCCGAGTTGGCGGTTCGCCTTTCTTTCGATAATGATATTCAGTGAATAAAAGTTCCTTATTGACGATTACAAATTCGGATCCTCTACCGGTCCAATACACATAAGGCTCGAAGACAATATTGGTTAGACAATCTAGTATAACCTGCCACAATTGAAGGCCTTCTGAAAGAAAAGATACTTTTTTATAGGTATTTTTCAGCGCTATATTAAATGAGTACGTCGTTACTAGGACTATATGAAATCCTTTTTCGCTAGTGGAAACTTTTGACTCACTTCTTTTATTGTCTGGTGAGTTGTTCATTGTAGTAATAATGCCTGATAACTTGAGCAGTAACAAACCAAAATCACGAGTGATTGTGCCTTCTTTTAGAATGGTTCCCACCCTTTTTATGTTGTCGAGTAAGCATTAAGATTGCAATGAAATACAGGGTGTTATTGCACTTGCATGCAAAAGTTAGGGATGCTGAGTGTTAATACGGTTTCCAATCCTCATATAGCGTAGGTAAATCGCGAAACATAAAGAACCCATTATTTCATAAGTTGTATATATCTGACATATTTCCATTGGGCGTCAAAGTAGTAAAGGAAAAAAATCCTCAAAAACTTGGCCCCGATCGAATAGGTAAAATAAACTTAGTTTGGACACATCTTTTGTAAACCCTAATGTTTTTATTTACCAGTCTTTTAATATTAATAATGTTTGTTGCTGCCTATGGAATTATTATATTGTTCACAATGAAGAGAAGTACTATTTATTTCAAATTTTATGATAAAATTGATAAGATAACGACTGCGTTTGAGTGGAAAACGAAAACGGAATGGGGAAGAAGTATTAGCCTGTGTTGAAGAACTTTAATATAAATAGTCGGTACGTTTTGCAGAGTTTCCATCTTACTTTGGTTAAATACAAGATAAAACTGGTTGACAATAAAGTGTTCTATAAATAAACAATACATAATCACACTGCTCTATTCACCAGAATCAACAAATTCTTGGACGACCTGTACAGTCAGTATATTCTTATTATATAAAAATCGGGCAGACTTTGGTAAATCGTATCTAAAATCGTTACATCACAAAGCGTACCTTGGGTAACTCTAAGATTAAATCTATGTAAAGAAATCTACTTCGTCGGAAAACTGAAACGCAAATCAGATTTTAACGAAGTTGAACCACTAATTTGCTAAAAAGAACTAACAAAATGAGTTAACTAATTATTCTATTATCTATTATGTCCCGTCGACTTTTACGCTCTGCCAAGGAGTAGAGCATGTTACCTTCAATTATCACAATGTTGAATGTATTAAAAATGTTTCTTACCAGATATAAGATATGGAAAGTAACATATTTACAGCATATTTTTTGTAACTTTGATAAATTAACAAATTTTAGATTTAATATCTAAACTCTTCTTCTTAGATGCTAAATGTTTTAACTGAATACTAATTCTGCGTTTGCGTCTCTTCCACGCGCCTGCTCTCTCGCCCCATGCCATTTCCCATCCGATGTACGCTGCAGACAAAGGAGTCCTTGCGTTCATACGGTGTTTATTCGGATTCACCGAGGGTTCCATAGGTTGAAGCCTGGATTTCGTATTACCACGCCCGGTGGATTAAATGGACCGCAAATTTTTGGAAGCCCCCGCACCCGGGAGGGGGCTAAAAAGGAATTAATTCATTGTACAAGGTAAATTTGCTTGCTATGACAATGGTCTTGCAAAATTGAGGCCTGAATATGATCTGGTATCATCAGTAAAAAATAGAAGTAATTACTTCTGCAATGTTGTCTTGACTAGGATTCATGCTCTTTCCTTATTTACAATCAAGGTAAGGAAAAACGGAAGATTCTTATCGTAACTTCTCTGAGTTTTTGCGAACATTCTGATCTTAATTTCGGCAATATTTACTAGAATACTCATGTTTTAAAAATGAATCTCCATCGTTTAATACTTGTTCCATGATAATAACTTTCATATTTTGTATTTAACCTTAATTCCATACCAGGAAAATGAATAAGATAAGCTTGACAGCTCCTTACATCTGCCTCACAAGGTTTCGTTCGCAGTTTTTCTGGAGCAAACGAAAGTGGAATCGACCTCTATTAATGTTACCAGATGTAGCCCATGTTGGAAATCTAGTTTACATATTTATTTCATAATAACATTATTCGGTATTGATTGAATTGCTTTCATTAAATATCGAATGAATGTAATAGGATTATTCGTAAGAAAATTGGAAATATTGTCCCCACGAATAGCAAATAGCTGCCTATTAGTCTCGAAATTTATCTGCCTCTTGCACTGAAAAGGCTGGCTCCGAAAAACCTGGCGCTGCAAATACTGGCGCCGTAATCACGAAGCCGTAAAATTATAACTATTCTTTATGATGATACATAAATCTTGAAATTACAGTAGCAAAAAATTTATTTGGATAGACACAATTGTACAAGCGTTGTATTCTATAATCTTTAGTTCTAAAACCCGATGGTATTTAGGTTTTCACTTTTTAATACCATTTTTGACCAAGTTTAAAAAGTATGCCACCCTGCGCCAAGTTGCACCCTAGTGGCTGGGTTTATATAAGGTGCACCAGAACTCCTATGTTATCTTATGTTGTTTAAATACTAGAGATACAAGAAGACCAGCCAATAAACTTCCAGTTACAATAAGAGTATTATTGTCTATGTAAATGACAACCTCGGAAAACTGAAAAACAAATCATACTTTACTGAAGATAAACAATTAATCTAATAAACAAACTAATAAAATGAGTTAACTAGTTTTACTGTGGTCAATCAGCTCTGCTAAGAAGTTGGGCATGTTCTCTTTGTTTGCCACTATGTTGCATATATTTAAAATGTTTCTAACCAGAAAAGAAAAAAGTGTAAAAAGGTAGCAAAATTACAGCACATTGTTTGTAAACTTTAATAAAGTATTATAGTTTTAGGTTTAATGGCTAAACTTCTTTGATGCTGAATGTCTCAACTGAATACTATTATAATTATGTGTCTGCGTCTCTTCGAAATTTCCAGGCGCCTGTTCTCTCGCCTCTTGCCATTTCCCATCCGATGTACGCTGCAAACAAAGGGGTCGTTGTGTACAAACCGCATTTGTTTGGATTCACCTAAGGTTCCATAGGTGAAAGCTAAGCTAACTGTAATTGCGGGCTCTTCGCCGGTTAGAAAAAACCGGCGAAGACCGGATTACTACAGCCGGATCTAAATGGACCGCAAATTTTTGGAAGCCTCCAACCCGGGCGGGGCTAAATAAGGAGAAGCGCGGAAAAACCTGTCGCTGCACATGCTGGCGCCTTAATCACACGAAGCCGTAGAATAATAATTATTCTTTATTACGAGACAAAAATCTTGAAATTAGAGTAGTTACATGATTTATTTAAATATATACATTTGTACAATATATACAAGCGTTGTATTCTATAAACGTTAGTTCTAAAGCTGGTTGGTTTTTATGTTTTTCCTTTTTAAAGAACATTCAATCTTCAATTAAACAAACAAGCAACAGATTTACAAACATACACTAATGTGCCAGAAAACTATTATTCGAAGGGATCGAGTGCATAACTCGCGGCTCTGGGATCGAAACCCTTGATGCTCCTAACAATATTTGCCTCTATCTTATTAAAACCCGGAAAATGTTGTTGTTTGTAACGTTTAAAAATAGAAAAACAATGCAGAATTTCATGAATAAGACTTGAATACAATACATGTAAAGTAAGAATAGTTTTTACTATTTTGAACTTTGAGTTTAATATAATCTTACAGAGTCCGCTATCCTCAACTATTGTTTGTGACCAAACTAAGGCCTAATCTTCTCTTTTGTCCTTTTGAACTGGCTCCCATGGAAATGTGATGCAATGCCGAAATGGTGGCACAGTGCCTTCAGATGGAATCACAATGTTTGGTTCCCCATTGGTGTAGCTGACCAGATCGGATAGATCCACTAAACGATGGGTTTCAGAATCCTCGAGTGCCTTAATTTTTAATTATTGGGATAGTTGTAATCAGATGTATCTCCAAAAACTGCTTTCTTTTCAAAAATTTGGCTTATTCCCTTACCATTGAGGCACTTTTTTGCAAAATTTCTAGCAAACTCCTGTGCCAGTTTCTTAACTTCTTGTTCTTGTAAAGGTAGTGCAGCAGATCTGACAAGTTCATTTAGTGTTGGATACTTATAGTATGTCGCTTCTCTCAAGAATGGAAGAGATTTCAACACAACTGAGTGACGATTGTGGAACTTCTTTTGAAGCTAAATTGGATCAATAGTGTTTAAGGGCGCTGTACACTCAAAAATCCATTTTAAATATTATTATTTAAGATTATTGTGTTCAAAAAGCTATTAACAATGATATAAATAACAAAACATTGACCTAAAATGAACGACTTTACGGCCAATTGAACTTTTGGTGTTTCTGGTTGCATTTTGGACGAGTACTGTAGGATGATTTGGAAATAATTAGAAACTGCATAAAATTAACAAGTTTTGACAAATTCATCGCGGCACACGGGGTTTTCACCCAAAATAATGTTAGAAATGGCTTTAGTTTTTGAATTTTGTTCCTGGTAAGTTTAGAATTCTACAGGTTGATTGGAATATGTAATTTTGGATTAACTTAATGATCTTTAACGATTTGTAGATAAAAATATATAATGTATTATAATTGCTTATCCATATATTTTCATTACTAACTTTTAGAATTGGTGACGTGGGCTCCAACTTTCTTTTGCGAGTAGTGTTTTCACCTCGTCGAACAAATAGATAATCTGGATTGTAAGCAATGACTTGCTTAACAACTCTAGGTCTGACGCAAGCATTTACCTGAAATGCAATAATTATCAGAATAAGTAAAATAAGTCAAAAGAGCGCGGTGGTACACATAGGCTTCCGCAATTGCGTATTTGTCTTTTTCTGGATATGATATCAAATAAAACTGGTACAATAATATTTTTTGACAACAAACATTAACATTAACAAAATAATTCGAACATTAGTGAACAGTGTTTTCATTGTATAAACAAGAGGTAACAATCAAAATTAGTAAACTATAACAATTGTTATAGATTTTAACCAGATTAGAGAGGCGTGTAGACTTTTCGGACCTCCAGCATGTTGCTTATTCAGCGAATGTTGTTTATGTTTTATTGTTTTATGTTTTATTCAGCGAATGACGTTGTGTTGGCTTTCGAAAAATTGAACTCGACTATACCTAAGCACTAATATATGCTGTCTTCTTCAGCGGTGACACCTTGATTAATGATGGGACAAAAAACTGTTTTTTATACAAAAAAAAAGATCCTCGATTCCTCGGATGTAATAGGCGTAGAATTAATGTCAAAGTCCTTTACTCACTGTGGGATTTTCATTCACTTCAGTGGTAAGCTGGGTATTGACGGCACGGCGAGGTGCGCGAACAAACTCTTAATTATACAAGGTATACTAGAATAGAATAGTTATTGAAGATCATCGGGATTACTTAAGTTGATGTCACTAGTTTTTTTAAATATTATAATAGCACTTTACTTGACAACATTACCTCTAGTTAGTCCAATTATTCCAGATTTCTCGGTCGGATTACCACCTACATTAGCTGTGGTACTGCACCAATCTGCAATCAACTATAGTCTGTCTTCAAGCCTAGCGTCCAAACGCGGTGTTTCGTGAGGACGCGAGCGCGAAATTGTTTTGCCTTCAAATAGCCTCTGGCTTGGAGAGAACGCAGACAAATTAAGTGCAAAAGTTTTCGGAATCGCCCTTACGAAACAGCGCGTTTGAACCGAAAGATTAAATATGTTATAGTCGTTTGCAAAGTGGTTATAGAATAGAATAAACATTTATTGGGTTTTCGAGACAGACAAAGTAAGCAACCAGATGGTATCATAATGTGGGGTCGGTTCTCGGGAGGAAGATTGTGGCTCTTAAGCATTGTCAATCTCCTCATGTTCATGAAAAAACGCGAAAGTAAGACATACAATATTAGTTACTGGTTAACTAAATGGGAAAATAGAGAGGATTGAAGAATCAATTAGGGTTACGGTACAAACTGAGACTGTATTAGATCATATTCGAGGAATTAAACCAAATTTGTGCTCTTATTCTTTTTTTAGACCTTTACCTGTAAGCGATTAGTACACAGACTATAAATAGGATAATGGATTCAGAAAAATGCAAGGAACATTTTTACGGTTAGAGATGATTTCATAAAAGTTGCTTTGCTAGATATATGAGTCGAATATTGTAAAATTCTATAACTGAGTAGAAAAGTTGCATAATTGAGTTACCGTCAATTTCTTCTTTCTTTACGGTTTCAGTTGACATCGTGGTTTCTTCTATCTAAAAAGCAGAAATTTGTCTGTGTATTTAACTGTGTCTATAGGACCAATCTGTGGCCGTAGTATAAAAACGCCCGGGCAGTTGATAATCTGCCCGGGCACCCACCTGGGCGTTTTTATGCTACGTCCATTTGCTTTGCTAATTTTTGAACAAAGTAATTTTTGGCTGTAATCTATTAGCTTCTAAGTCTTTACAATATCTGAAACAACATTGTTTAGGTCTACAAAACAAGGCCAAATTTGAAAATAAATAAAAAAAGAGAAATTTGATTAAAATTTCTAAAATAGAGATTGCTAACTACATATATACCGTTTCTGCAGAAGTTGTGGACTGTGAACTCCGTAGGTTTATTTGTGGTTTTGCAGACATAGGGAATATCAATACAATATTTAACTAAAACATTTATTTAAAGATTAAAACTATACATAATAGTAAAATGCAAATATTTTATAACAGTAAAAGAATAATATAAATAAAAATAGTATAATATGCTTGTAGTTTGACTTTATTCCTGTAAAATGTCATAGTTAATAAGTTTTATGAGTCAATAATGTGTTTCGAGAATAGAAATAGAGGGCAAGTACTGGGTAGAGTTAATGTTGTTGTTTCCATACAAAAACATGTTATAATCTCTGTTTCAAGGTCATTTTGGCAATTTTCGTGTCGAGCGCAGCTCACTGTCTGTACCAGTTTTTGCAAAAGATACCTATGGGTTACCTGTTATTGAGTAATGTTGCAGATGAAATGAAGGGAATGACAAGTACAGGTATATAAAAACAAATAGTATTTAAAAGGTAGTCAGGTCTAGGCGAACTCACGGCTGGAAGGAAAGGTCTAACAAAATAATTGTGTAACGTATATACCAGCTAGTGGCGGAATGAAACGTTTTAGGTTTTGATTTGAATTTAAATTAACGATGATTAGAAACTATGAGAGATTGATAGAATTGTTTTGCCTAGTGCTTAATGGGATCGGTCGTAATATGCGTAGTTGGGGCATCTGCTAGGGTAATCTAGCAAAATACATTATGTAATAAGATTGTTAAACATATGTATATCATCTAGGCATATTCTATTGAGCGGTTTATCCAAATTCGTTTACATTTCTTTTGGTGTGGCAAAGTAATGGACAAATGTGGTTGCATATGGCCGTATTGAGCAAATGATCATAAAATTTTGTACTAAACTGCGAGGAGCGTACTCACAGATATAGGACACAATAGGAGTAGTTAAAGATCTAAATCATAGGGAGCGTACTTAATGGAATAGAGAAATAAGAACAACGAAACCGCACAATGTAGGCCTTATTGCAAGGGAATGAGGTTATTTACATCAAATTGGCCTTACATCAACAAACAAACATGTTAGCTCCTTAGGCGAAACTAATAAGAATAGATGCAACTAACACGACTAGAATTAGTTGAGTAAGTTCGTAACGTTATGAGTTCGTAGTTCTTTCGTTTCGTTATGGGATTAGAAAGTTAAGTTATGAACAGAGTTCGTAACAGTTATGGAACTTCTCGGTTTTATAAGAGTTTTATTTATTCGAAGACTAATACATTAATGATTGAATATCGGACAAGGAAGGATAGTTTAGCTGAAAACTCGCGAACACAATTAAACTCAAATTTAACAAATGCGGTAAAGTAGCATTTGTTCAGTTTGCCTGACATGGGTAAATGCATAGTGCTGAAATCTCGGAACATGTCGGCGGGTTCTTATTGTTTGCCATTTACTTAAGAATTTCTAAACGTCCGTAACTACCGCGCCAATAGTCCGCAGCAAAAAATAAAAACGGTGTTAGCAATCCCAATTGGTCTTCAATAGACCAATCATAGTGTTGTTTCTATTGGCAGGGGCGTCCTTCCCTTGTAAGTGCTAAAACCTCAGAACACAATTCATCATAAAAGGTTGGCTAGCGTGCATATGTTGCCATTGGCAAGTGTTATTCTTATTAGTTGTACACCACAATTAGTGGTTCACATTACAGTACCTTATATTTGCAAACGTTCTCTTTTTTTCTTTGTTTTTTATTTATTTACCCATAACGAAACCTAAATTACTAAAATTTGTTAAATAAATAGTATTTTACAGATATGGATATGATGATTCCAAAAACGAATTCAGCAAAACACGAAAACAATTTAGAGATAAATAATGACGAAGTCGAAACAACGGAAAGGTTTGTTTTTCAAAGAGCATTGTAATTAAGTTAAGTAAATTGCGAGAAATCCGGTAATCGGAATTCTAATATATTTCCGGAAACCTGAAGGAAAAAAACCCGGAAACCCGAGTTCCTGGTCGCGATGTTTAAGATTTTTGCGCTGAATTTGTCCGCGTTCTCTTCAAGCGAGAGGCTATTCCAAGTAAAACATTTTAGTGGCCGCACATGCTCGTAGCACCATGTTAGGACCTTTGAAGACAGATTATGTATATTATTTTCTTCATTATTATGTGATATCTTTATTCGTTTCAGTGAAAACGAAACAACTGATGATGAAAACGAAACAACCGATGATGAAAGCGAAACAACCGATGATGAAAGCGAAACAACCGATGATGAAAGCGAAACAACCGATGAATACGATTATTCTGAACTGATTGGCATTGCGGTTACTGTAAATGGAATCAAAACATATGCAGTGATTGATACAGGTATAGTCTATAACAAAAAAAACTGCAGTGCGCGGTGTTGTTTAAGATTTCAAAAATCGCTCGTTCTGTGGCAAAATTAAACTTCCATTACATGATTCGATGCGCAAAATTAGTTTTTCGTGTGCAGAAATAGAAAAATACGCAATTGCAGAAGCCTATTTATACCACCGCGCTCCAAGGTCTTTTGTTTGCTCTAGACTATAATTGCAAGGAATAAGTGACGAACATTCAGGTCTCTTCACGACTGAGAACTTGAAAAAAAACTTCAAAACTCAAGTCACGAAAATGATGGAAGAATATTTGAATATATAGCAATACCTCATAGTTTTAGATGCCGCAGGCTGTTCTATTTCACTCGCAAATGCTATTCGATGCGGACTAGAAGACCAGATCGAGCCGCGCCAACCAAAACCCGGCAATCACAATGATGTGTTTGGTATCGGAGAAATCATGTCATGTATGTTTTTAATGTTCCCGTTTCTTACTTTTTAATTCTTATAAGGTAACTTGATGATATTTGAAGTTTTCATTAGGTAAACTGGAGATGGGCGCACTGTCTTTGAACTGGAAATTTACAGTGGATAAAGGGCTTGGAATGGTGATAGGCAACGATATTCTTCAGTTAATGAACGCCAAAATAAACAAATCGGTAACTCTTACGTTTATAGTACGAAAAAATACATAATTACATTTAAAAGAAAGTGATTTATTTCAATTATCAATACAAGGATTACTGTAACGCCGAGGTGGCTATCCGCCGGCCTACCCCGGCTCGGCGTAGTTTTTGACATAACGGCCCGGCCTGGGCCCAAAAATATCAGGCCAGGCCGGGCCGGATAACCACCTCTGCGGTAACGGTTACCACCGTAGTCTCTTTCTTGGAGTGCATCACCAGGTTAGATATATGGAAGATACATAACATAATATACAAAGAAAGATATAAACAATATAAATCATACAAAAATAAACGTAGTAGCAACGTACTTCAAGCGTTACATTATTGCACGTGAAATATATCCCCCGAGTTTGGGCCAACGTTCACTTGAGTTGATGCGCAGTCGATTGATTGGAACGTCCTTCGTGTCGAGATCGTTGCCTGATGCGATTTCAGCTGTGCAATCGCAACAAACGCTGGCTGGAAATCTCAAGATTTATTTTCAGATATATCGTTAAGATATTTCCAGCACAAATGTAATAACTTTATTTTATATTTTTAATTTAGGAACAACTATTGATGCTTAATTATCAAGATAAACAAGTAGAATTGCCACTTGTTGAATATATGAAAATGTGGAAAGAGGTTTGTGTTCACAGTTAGAAACAGGGATACCCCAAATTTTTTGTTTTCTGGTATTCTTTTCAACATTATTTCCGAATTATTAATTACAATTTTGTCACACCTGGCAACAAACAATAGACAATTCACCGTGCTTGTATACTCTGATAATTGATAATTGAGACTAAATGTTGCAGTCAATGTGTTTAGAAATTGGATATGGAGACATGTGGTAGTTTGAGAGCAACAAAAGTGGCAGTACAAAAATGGAAGTCAAAGAAAGAAGGTGACTCCAACATTGATCTTCTCGACAGGTTGGTTACAATATGGCGATATCAGATGTAGTCGAGATTGAGTAAATTATAAACTAATTAAAAAAGAAACGTTATTATAAATGGGTTATAAAAACATTTCCAGGAGGATTTTCCTTCTCACACAGTTAGCGCTGAGTTTTGCGCTGAATTTGTCAGCGTTCTCTTCGTGCGAGAGACTATTTTAGCAGCCGCGCATGCTCATTGCACCGCGTTAGGACCTTTGAAGGAAAACAGACTATAATAATAATAATAATAATAATAATAATAATAATAATAATAATAATAATAATAATAATAATAAATTTATTTCCAGTAT
>JAQGAV010002274.1:0-16425 GCA_034691345.1 Phasmarhabditis papillosa
TTGTGCCCCAATTAAAATTCTTATTAAAATATCTTATATTTTTGCTTCAGGTCTCGATGTACCAAGGAGAAGCCTCAGAATCTACTACGGCCACATCGAGTATGGTCCGTTACGGTAAATAATATCAATATGAATATATATAAGCTTCAACTTTAGGACGAATGTTACCGCCCACTAAGAACTCCCGGACATATGTTTCGACTACAGACCCCGAAACCGTAGCTAAGTTTTAGTTTATTTTTTTTTGTATTTGAATTAACTGGGCCCGTGTCACGTCGCTCGTGCCTGTAGAGCGGATAAGAAACCTAGTGTTTGCGCGACACGCGGTTCGACTGTTTTGTCGGCCTAGTGAGGAAACTTTTCCAGGTAGCATACTCACTAGGTAGCAGAACGGAACAGGGCTTGCGGTGGATCAGTCTGTTCCTCCGGGGGCAGTTTATCATCGACTGGCGGAACTGGAAATCCCGCCTTCACCGAACCGGGTCCGCCCGGTAATGGTCTCTGGATGTGAATCCGTGAGCCCTCCGTCTGATCGACTTTAGAAATGTATATAATAAACATAAAATACCGGTCTTTTTGAGCTACCTTGTTTTGCTTTCAGGTCAAGAAGAAGCAACTGGAAGCAGAAGGCGTGTAGAATAATGGAACACAGAAGACGGGACTACAAGACATCAGAGCGAACGTACAATTTAGAAAGCTGCATTCAAATACTTCAAGTTTGTGAACTTCCATTATTATTTACTATTTATATATTCAGGGAGAGAATGAGAGGCTTCTACCTTCTCAACGTTAGCGGTGTGGACAAGCGCAAGAAATATCTCGGATTGAAATTCACTTACTTCACAATTTTAGGATTAGTCATGTTTATGGTATAAATACTTTTTCTATTACGAACATTTAATAATTATTTAATAATAACATTTATTAATAATAATATAAATAATAATTCCATTTATGCTAACTTTTTAACTGTTTCTTGATAATTTTAACTATTTTGAACAAATTTTGAATACAAACATAAATGGAAACACATATTTATTCATTAAAAAAGAATAGGTGTAATAGAAAAAAGTAAAATATCACTATAGGCAGTCAGACAACGAAACCAGCTAGCAAAATATTCGGGTGTGGTTGAAACAGTGCCCCGGGTCAAAAGCACTATTTCAACAGTTTTAGAAATATTGGGGTTGAAAGACTATCACTACAGCAAAAAGCACTACAAAGACAGAGTAACTAGGTATTATCCGAACTATACAACAACATATTTTCCTTTTTGAGCATTAAAAAGCAGTAAATACACTAATATACCATTTCTACGTGTTTTTTGGTTGTTTCAGTTCGCAACCCCTGAAAGGGGGTTACGAAAATTTTTTTTGAAACGGGAGGGGTTACGAAAAGTTCGAGCCTTTCAAGGGTGTACTGTTAGGGTATGCTTCTCCTGCCAAAATTAAACAAAGCTCGCATATTCAGATGAAAAAGCAACATGTGTATCTATTATTATAGCTTTTGGGGTAAATATCGGGAATGTCACTAATGATTCAGCCTTAATATTGTACTAATAACAAAATAATGAGAAGTAATAATTAGCTAATGAATGGTATAAAGCAGGCTCCTGACCAAACTCTTCACACTACAGTTTGGTTTTCAATTCATCATATTAGGGATTCCGGAAACCGGACAACCCATTGGTATCCAAATCTTGTTGGCTAAGGCAGAGGGTGCGAATTGCCCGCAGTCGAACCTTTTCGGCCTGGAGCGGCCAAGCCAATAGAATTCCCATCCCCTTCCCTAAGGTATCCAAATCACTAACCGAAAGATTATGATTTTCAATGAACAAAGATAAGTACTAACTTTTATTGTGTACTTTTTTACAGATACTCTCGTTATATTTGTACATCTTAAGATTTCTAATTTTAAGTTTAGAATGCGTTTTCTGATTCTTCTTTTGATTTCTTTGATGGTATTTACCACCATGGCAGAAGTCGTTGAACCAACAGAACCGGCTGTGACTGAGGAGTATCCAGAACATGATCTAACTCTAATAAGAGACAAAAGAGGATTAAGAAGCTGGTTAAAGAAACAAGGAAGAAGAATTAAGAAGTTTGTAAGGAAGATAAATATAGATAATGTGAGTTTACAAATGCATTTAAATAGTGGAAGAAAAGCGGAACCGGGATCGGAACATTTTGAAAACCTGCGGGCCCTTTCCAACAAATGAATAGGATCGAATGAACTTTATAAATATAAAAAAGTATGGTTTTTCAGATTGGAGTGGGTGTGCGGGTTCCTTTTTAAAGAAGAGGTTTTGGAGTAATTAACAGAATCTTATTGCAACATATTTTCGGTGTAATGTCATTTCAGTAAATGATTTTATTTTCATTTACGACATGTTTAATGTATTGCCATTTGTTATTCACTCAATGCTCAAACAGATGAACAAATAATGATTTTCTCCAATCCAACAAGGGTGAAGGATAGAAGTTACTCTATTTTGTATCCGGAGAAGCTTGCAATTGGATTTTAGGAACAAATTCTAAGTGAAGCTACTCTAGTTTGCTTCCTAATCCTATTAATGATATCATTGCGTGCTCATATTCTTTGTTGCTAATTTAAAGTACCTGCCCGGCCTACTTTTCGAAACTCCAGGCCGGGCCCGTAACCAGCTTTGGCAGACCCCTGTATTCTGTGTGAGAAGGAGCTTTATTCCCACAGATCCTTAAATGACGGTTTTTCTTCACCTGGATAGTATAGAATGTAACATTATATTTCTATAATATAAATTAGTAATCGTTCTTATTATTTCTAATCTTCATACACTTCTACTCGACATAAATGCAAATAAACCCACGGATTTCGAACTGTCAAGATAATAATATGTTTTTGTTTTTCTGATGTGTATTACAGTTAGAACTGAGTTATTGATGATTCAGCCTTATTTAAATAAACAATAATACTAAAAAGCAATGACTGTATGCTATGAAAAGTATAAAATACCATCAAGATCGAACTCTTAACACTGATAACATATAATATTGTACATAGTTCTCTATGTACAATATATCAATATACCATTTTAGTATAGTATAGTTTCTAATTGAATAATAATTTTCGCAGTTTACCTTTGCTTATTATTGAAACTCCAGGTCGTAGTTATTAGTTGATCAATCCGTGGCACTAATTCATCATTTTCGATCACGGCTCGCCGAAGTTAAAACTATTAACGGGTCCCGCAACGAAAATTGAAATGTTCGTTCTCTGTTGTACAATTCCTGAATTTATTTTTCATCTAAGTTATATTCTTTTTATTTCATTAGAAAGAGCACAGTCGGATCTATGCCCGCGAGTTTGTTTAGAACTTTCCGTTCACGAGACAAGGAACTAGTAAACCAATGTAGCGAGCCGTGCGATTATGATTATACATTTTTCTCTACTTAAGTTTACACTTATTACTAGACTAAATATAGCAGCGGACAATATTAAGTCTTCTTCGTATTTATCCTGGCGGTGATGTTTTATTCGTATTATATAGTTCGTTTTTAGTTAACTCATTACATACGGCGCTTGCAGTCTGGGTATTAAAACAAACAATACTTAGTGGTCCAAAACACTTAAGTTTTTCGGATTCCGGCCATCTTTGATTCCGTATTCGTATTTCTATAATTACTCCAAAAAGAAACGCCCAGGTTTAGAATGCGTCTTTTGGTTCTACTGCTCGTCTTCTCACTGGTCTTCGCTTCATTAGCTGAATTGATCCAAACTCCAGGCGACAATCTCGAAGTTCCTTTAGTCAGAGAAAAACGAGGATTCAAAAAATGGTGGAAGAAAGTCGAAAGAGGATTCAAGAAAGTTCTACGCAAAGTTAATGTTAATGTGAGTTTTGTTACTAATCATAAAGAACACAGTAAAGTCTAACCAGTGGCCGTAGTATAAAAACTGCCCGGGTGTGTGCTTGGGCAGTTGTCAGCCTGCCTGAGCAGCAATTCTCCACTGCTCGGGCAGACAAAAAATGCCTCGGGCACCACCCGGACAGTTTATATTCTACGACCACAGGTGTGCCTATTATCGTGCTGGCCATTTTTCGTAATAATGAGATCCCGTGTATAAGTGATCTAGGCCGAGCTGGCAGTACCTGCCAGGGCGGGCCGCGAAACTATAAAAACGGCCCTTTCTCATGACAAAAAAGACTCTTAGTAGCATTTAACCACAGTTGTTAGTTTTATAACATTAGAAACTAATAGAAGTACGTAGTTAATACAAACATAAGTTATAAACTGTATAATCTTAAATATTAACAGGTTGGAGGAGGTGTCGGCGTCCCTATTGGATAAATACAAATCGAGCAGAACATTACATACATTATAACATATTTAACAATTCATTTATAACATAATAAATACTTAACTAAAGACTTTTTATAATAGTTGTGTAGAGTTATGCAACATAATTCAAATAGAGAAACGTTCATTAAGAGTACATTACATTTTTAACCGAACCAAGTCTTTAAAATTAGAAGAGAGAGAGAGACTGACCAATACTGCATTGAACTGACGACTAACAATAAGACAAGCTGCAAAGCCAGTTGGCGAAATTGGTATTAAGTGGACAACACTGGAAAGAAAAGATACAAAGAAATGGGACAACATTCGTCATTACGCGTGAAGAATTCTCCTATAAAAATTTTTACTATTGTTTACTAAGAGACTACGAAAACTGAGAGTGTATAGTACCAAACTTAGTACAGGCAATACTTAACCTTTTGATAAAAGAACGGCTAAGTATTATACCAGTTAACATTTTATTGCTTTTAAAAGGGGCGGGCACTTAGCCACCCTTGAGAAACACTATTCTTATAAGTTTTATCACAATTGTTACTTTGATTATATGAACAATTGACAGGAGTGCTTAGTTAAAATAAAGCATGAGTGAATAAAAATAGTCCCGTTCTTAAAACAATCACTATCTCAAGTCGCCCACTTAAACATCAAACGTTCGCAACATTTTGTTTAAAAAATTTGAATTCTTATCTTATGTTAAAAGGCATCCTTGGCTTCACCATCGCGACCAAGTTAGAAGCGATAAGCCGTTTTACCCAAAAGTTGGTGTATAAAAGACACCACTAAGAGATTATTCTCACTCCCTACCCAACATTAATTCGGATTCTTCGAAATAGCTAATGTCACAAACTATTTTTGCGTGTTGTCAAATTCTTACAATATTAGTCTTCCTTTTAATTTCACGTGGAATATGCTATAATTTGAGGATTTTCAACAATATAATGACTATTTATCATGATCGTGACGGTAAACAAGTGCCACAGGAGGACCTTAAGAAAACAAATACAACTTATGTGGTAGGCGAGCTCTGTGGTTATTGTTAAAATGGTGATATCACCAAGAGAAACTTATACTTTAATGTCTATTCGAGAATTCTAACTATAAGTTTAAAGATGTTTGTTTTTTAACGAAATCAAAAAAGCTGTTGTACTACTATGTATCCTTGTTATCAAGGAATCATGGCTTTATAGGTCTACTGTGAAGTTTGTCTTCGATCAGGTCGGTTGCAGTGGCATTGACAAACTAGAAAAGCCGAACAAAAGCACTGTCGGAGATAGAAATTACAGACACATACGTCTGGAAGGAAAATCTTTTGGTCCGCATTTTGCCACCCAGCATCCTGGTGTTATACCAAATCTAGAAGATCCGAAAAATGAGTTGCGATTTGAGGTAATATGTGCAGAGAATTCTAGGAAATACTTTTGCAATTATGTCAGTTAGAGCAATCAAATTAAATCAAAATTTATTCAGAATCGTGAGATAATTATCTATTTTCTTCCATTTCTTTGGATTGTTTCGTGCTAGAGTCATCCATTTCACACCAATTTCTCCAGAACTTTCGGCAGCTTTTCTAAGATCATCAACCCATTGAGCATGCTGCCTTCCTGGGAACCTTTTCTTTTTCATCGGGAACCATTCCATCATTAGAGCAATAATCATAAAGAATTCAGAAAACATTTACAATGGTTTGCCGCCTGTAACCTACAATAAATGCATAATATTTTTAAAATTTTATATCTGCCACAGTTCTTCTTGCCTTTGCTCCATGTCACAGATCCCTCATGGCTGTCCTCAACTTATGCAATGTTAGACAACAAATAACAATGCTAAACATTTCCAATCACAAAAAAAAAACTGTGAGTGAGCCGGTTCCGGGAAACCACGACAACAATGTTCTTTTGGCAAAAGAAAAAGAGCTTTACAAACAGAAGAAAAGTGAGGGATACACTTTGTTCAACGATAGAGAGCTGTAAAATCATACAGTTATTTGAATAGATCTTTATAATTTATTTGTTTGACAATGCATATTTCATTAAAATAATAAACTCTTCTGTAGTAATAGCTATGCTACATGAAAACAAAGATATGTAAGTGCAGGAGTATTGTGCTTAAATATCATATTCAAAACGTTTTAAAAACATTTTACATCAAATTTTACGCGAGTCCACAGTTCCGTATTCGGGATCAGGCAATCTAAGCAATATCGTTGCCAGGAATAAGTAGAGGTTAAAACATTAGTTTTAACCATGAGTTACTTGAACTCAAACCCCATGTGACTTAGGTCTCGGGGCGAAAATGAATGTGATGTTCGGGATTTCGGCAACGGTTTCTGTACAACAAAACTGATGGCAAAACTATAAATATCAGTAGCGGGCTGGCGGCTGAGCCTGTTTTCTAACTGCACAACTTTATCTGTACATGTGTGAAAGGTTAGAGTTCTATAATTCCGTATTCTATCTAATTGGACTGTATATAGCGTCTCCCACAACACCAGGAGCAGAAAAATCCGCTTATATACTGTAATTCTCCGGCAGAATCCGGGAATTAGGGCTGTTTGTGGCGAGAAGCTCGCTGGTCCGTTGCCACGCTCTTCAGAGTGACGTCACCTCTCAGGCACGTCCTTGCCGCAGGCAAATCAGCCGGGCAAATTGCCAGAAATTAAGCTGAATATGAGGGCGTGGTGAGCGGTTCTTGATAAGTTTGCTTTTTGAAAACATAATTTTAAAAGATGTGGCGAAGATGGAGCTTAAAATCGGCGACCGGAACGGTTTTCCTTCGAATAAAAGGCATCCCAATGAAAATACAAGACGAAATGATTCTGGTACAAGATTTCAAAGAGATTGGAGTTTGTAGCAGCTGTTTTTGTAGGCTATAAAATAGTTTGTGAATATGCCGAGGTTGTACAAAATCGAGCAAAGATGGCTGTAAAGTAAAAGTTTCAAAGACTACGTCACTAGGCGTACCCTGATGAGTTAGAAAAGAACCTACAAAAAGAGTGGGTGCTTTAGCCTAGTGGTTAGAGTAGCGGTCTCTGAATCCGTGAGGATCTGGGGCTGTGGGTTCGACTCCCCGTAGCTGCAGAAGGCTTGCGAAACCAGCAGCTTATTTCTCCCATGTTTCGTGCACCCGAAGACTGAATGCTAGAAAGGAGCCGTCTCTGCTCTGAAGATTCACAAGAATGCGGCGAAATACTGCACCAGGTATCTTAGGGACCAAGGTATCCGGTGGACCCCAGGGGGACCGGAAAAAACCCAAATTTCAAAAAAAAGTGTAATTTATTCGAAAATAGTCTTATTTTTATTAGGCTTAGGCGCCCATGCTTCTATTGTTTAACTTTAGCCCCACTCTGTGTAACCTTTACTTCAGGTTTTTTGAAATTTTTCATTTTTTCGGTTCCCCAGATGCCTTTATCCCCTACGAACCGAGAGCGCACCCGACGACCCGGACAGCGAAATATCACCACAATTTAGGGGAAACGCAGGAGGCTAGTATTCAGAGACGGCCTGTGAAACCGCAGCATATGAAAGCGCGAAATACCGCGCCTAACCGAGAGCGCACCCGACGACCAAAACAATAGAGGTTACATAGAGGTAGATAGCGTTACATCACGTCACTTCTAGTGATATTGTTATAGTAATTTATGCGGTTGTTACCATTTTAGCTAGTGAGCATTCATAATAATAAACATCTAAACAACAAGTCAAGTTAATCCATTATGCAGAGCATACGGTAAAATGCCTTTTTGTAATATTAGTGATTAATTACGATATTTAGTATGTACTCATTCATTAACTTCAAAAGGTTTTCTATTTTACATAGTGTTATTGAGTAAAGAGAATGCGTCTTCTGTCTATTTGTGTGAGAATTATGTGTAATTTAACTTTGTAATTTAATGTGAAACAACGGCTCAAGTTCCTCCAGAACACTATGATCAAGAAAGTGAACTATCAACAACAGTGATACAAATGATCTAGCGTTCGAACAATAAATATTCTATTCTATTCTATTCTATTTTATTTAGTAGACTGGCTAAAAGTAGTTTTAACATGTGTTTTAGAACTAATTTATATAATTAAATATGTTAATAGGGAATGTAGCGAGTTCTAAAGTGGACAACATAGACATGGTTGGGTACTTGATGTGAAGGACAAGAGCTAAGTGAAAGAGAAAACAGACTGGGTGGTGAAACCACCTACCGCAGAGGTTACAGTCTTCATGGGCCCGGCCTATACTAATAAAGTAAAGTATTAAAGGATACACAAACATATATAGTCTGTTTCAAAAGCAAGACTACATCCCGCCGGCCTTACTCGATGCACGGTGTGGCAAAATCCTTCGAACGCTGAACATTTTGCAATTCAGAAAATTTTAGAAAGCAAAATATTGCAACACCACGCAGCTAGTAAGGTCGGTGCAATGTAGTCTCGGTTTTGAAACAGATAATACCGACTGTAAGTGTCAACTATTTATTTTTATATTCTATTCATAGGTGACTGCTATTGTATCTACAGAATGCAAAAATATTCAAAACTTAAATGAGTGGGACAAAATGCGTACAAATAGGTATGTGCAACCTGAACAAATAACCGCGATAACACAAATAAACATGTTATTTAAGTTATATTCGAAGAGTTGAGATCAACAAATGTACTCCAAAGAACTTTGCAAAGTTATTATTATAACAAATGATAGTTCTCATAATGTGTGGTCGCAGGTGAGCGAGGACAGGATTTCGTGGTGGGTGGTCTCGGCTAGATTTCATGGTATTGAACCTGCATCTGGCAATTATAAAACGGTATTTGGATGAACAAACGAATGAAATACCGGATTTATATGTATTACCAAGGTAGTTCGGAGTATATAAAAAGACAGATGGTTATTTTAAGTTTGAAGCAATATTTACCTTTTAAATATAATGATTATTTTCTCACTGGAAGGTATGTAACATTCTAAATTAAAATAATAGCAGTTCACCGGATCCAGAGGTGGTTATCCGGCCGGCCCGGCCTGGGTTTCAAAATTTCAAGCCGGGCCGGGAAGGGCGGTCCGGTATCCAGCGTTATGTACGCTTTGAGGTGGCTATCCAGCCGGGCCGGATAACCAGCTCTGGTGCCAATATGAACCGCATGTAAAACGCTTATTCTTATTTAAAATATGCAGAGAATAGAGTACATAAGAATGCCACCTCATAATGTGGCTAAATAGAGCCTCTAAGATAGTTAGACCTCCCTGTTTAAGAAGACCTGTTTTACATAATAGATAAAATACAAAGTGAAATGTAGATATTCCTATGAAGAGAATGTTAACCCATTGTAGTACAACGGTATGTCTATAGGATTAAATATATAATATTATTGATCGACTTTATTCTATTTTGACTACTCTTTTTTATTTGAACAGATTGCTTACAAGCCGGTCTATCTATGATTACTTTGTATAAACAATAAACTAAAAATATTTAGCCAGTCGTGAAAAGAGAGCTCGTAAAACAAATAAGTTAAGTTTAGATGTTTAGCATTGTAATAGTTCTAAAGTTAGTCGTTCTCAGACAATTATAGTTAGTTAGTATTCTTGAACCAGTTTAACAAGAATTTCTTATATTTACTTCAAACAGATACCGCTACTCTTTAAAATAACAAAACGTTTGTTAAACTCAAAAATAAGAAAAACATTAAACCAGTTTATCAAAGAATAACATTTAAGCAAGACTAATTAAGTAATTAAAAGTTAGAGAAATTGTTTTTATGTTTAAAAAGAGTAAAAATAAAAGGGGTTCATTTGGGAGGCAGGGGGATATAAAATGTCGTTGTCTGCGTGAGTACAGCAGTTGCCTCAATGAGTCTTGTTGGCATTGGCGCGCTATTGCCACCACGACCTCCCGGCGAGGAAACAGCAACGGCACAACCGCGACCCAATGCTAAATAACCTCGTTTCCAAGGAAAATAACAAAGTGTTGTGCAATTTAGTAACCTAAAATTGATGCTAGAATAGAAGTATATTAAATATTATAATTAGATCTTCTTTATTAATTAAACTTTAATTTTTTACTTCAATTCATTCCTGCGGTACAAAGAAATTTTTTTATTATCTCTGGAAATTCTTTTTGCGGCCTTTGTATACAAAACATTAATGGGATGACACTACTTATGAAATATACATACTTCTCATAAGGAAGAGGAATTGGCGAAGTTTCGGCCAGGCCAGGCCAGATCCACATTTTAAGGAGGCGGAGCTAGGCTGGCCTGTTTCGCCTGTGACATCACACTGTTTGCTAAAACCTTCATCGAACACTATAAAACTACTTCTGCTCACTTTTGGCATGACGGTTGAACCAAGGGGACCCAATCAGGCCGGACTAGGGCTGGCCGGCACCAGGCCAGCCTCGGGGTTGTACGTGGAAAGGCGCCTTTTCCAACCCCTACGGGCCTGGGCCGGCCTATACGCAGCACCGGCTGAAGCTATTTAACTTTTCTTATTCATAATATTTTTTTCTTATCCTTTTTAAAATCCGTACCCGGTTGAAGAGTTATGCTTGGTATGTATAAAACAAATTAGATGAAACACATTTATTTTACACTAACATGTACATTCGATTACAAACATTGATTACAAAACGTAATTAATACCAGTTAGGATATGCTCAGCAAAATAAATAATAGAAATAAATAATAACAACCCAGTGACTATACAAACATAATTAATTATTCGGTAGAGCGATGTGATTCTAGGCTTTTCATTACATTTCTGTATTCTTCTATCGATTCATTTGTGGGACTCGACTCCTTGAGCTCATCTAACAGAGAATCCCAGCCACCCAACACGGAAAACACTGACGAACGCTCTCTGATCTTTCTCAATACCTTAATTATAGAATTATAGAATATATATATATATATATGATATGATTGTTGTATATTTTTATATTCTAAAACAGAAAATGGTAAGTTGCTTGGATTCTACAGTTCTAGTCTAGAACTTCTTGATCCAACAATTGTTAATCCAGTATAATATTTAGCAGAAACGGTAATTCACTTACCAGAACTACTTGGCGCGAAATAGAATTCTTTTGAATTTCCCGCATTTCTTTATTGACTTCCACCAGGTGTTTTACAAAATCATCGAAGTTTATTGCTGACTCGGTCTCCCATCCAAAATAGATAACTTATTTTACAAATAAATGAACAAGACTTACTTTTCTACAGTTACTTGCAAGGTGGTCAGGAAGTCCTGTCGCGATCTCCAATATATCTGACTGTCGCAAAGAAGTTTTCCAGTCAATTTTAGAGTGCTCTTAGCTTCCGAATCTAAAAATATAATATTATTTACAAATATACAATATGAAACATATTAATACAAATACTTGCCATTTGAATAAGCGACAAGCAGCTTGGCCAATGCAACCAAATGGGCAGCAACAAAGTTATTCGCAATAACTTGTCTTTCAGGGGCGGTTATAGATTCATCTTCCGAGCTCATATCATTCCTTAAACAAATTATTATTATTTAAGCAACTGGTTCAAAAAGTCAAAGATGCTAGCTATAACACAAATTGTATCAACCTTTTTAAATAGCAATTAACAACTCACTCCGATGGGTTTAGAACATGCTTTATTTTTTCTTCAATATGATTGGCGAGCCAGTCTGCTAAGGTAATATCTCTCCATGCAGCTGTTATCTCGGCCATACAGTTCACTCCGACGGCAGCATAACTTTTGTTTCTCTTAGAGGCCTCACGTTTCAATATAGTCACAGCCTTAATAGATTAGTTGGTAAATATATTCTACATAAATAAATAAAAACATAACAATCAAAAGGAACTGATCAATACCTTGTTCACTATTGATGCACGAATACAGTATATTCGGGCATTTTTGCTTTTCAAACAACGTTAGCTACTATCACTACCCGCTTTATGTAAATATAACTATTTTTATAATAGATGTAGCAAGTCTATTACCTCTTGTTTTTGTTCGTCAGTTAGAAGTTGGTAGAGTTTCTGGCCTGAAGACTTGGCAACGGCAGCCAATGCCGTTAGAATTTTCTCTTTCCCCTTCCAGATTCTACCATTCAACAAAGGCAACAAGGTGGTGAAAATCTCAGCTAAAATAAATAACATTGAATAGAATAAAACTGTTACTATAATTACCTCCTTCGTTAACTTCCAATGCTTCTCCAATGGTAGTTGCAGTCTGAGCCAACATGGTTGCAGCTTGCGATCGAACCGCCCACACCTGATTATTCTGTAAGGTGGTCACCGCCAACGAAACTATCTCTTTGCGATACAAACGCACAGCAGCAGATGTACCTGCATAAGGCTATATATTTATATAAAAATATGAATTGTAATTTGATAAAGACGGGGCCTATATGTTGTAGCGTGAGGCCTAATTACTTCATGAAATGAAGATAATCTGATTACTATATAACTACAGCTTACTAGGTACAATTTCGTTCCATAGCTCTGCCCAGTCTGCCTGTTTCTTCTTAGATTCCTCATCTCCTTTGATAACTTCGACGCATGTCTCCAAAAACACATAAGGAACAATGTCGGATGCATAGCCAGCAAGAATGTCATTGGAATTAGCTACTAGATTCTTTAGAGTGTGCAACGAAGACAATTTAAGATCATCTAAAATTATAATATCAAATTCCTCATTTGTTACTTTATTGGTTACACAGAGAAAGTCAATATATCCTAAAAGTGGAATGATGGCAAAGGTGATCTACAACCTTAGTAACCTAAAAATGCATATATTAATAAATAACAAACCATTATCTCCAGTCAGGTCCTTTGCCACTAATTTTGCCAACGTTGTCATCTGATTGGGCGAGGTGAACTTGGCCAAGTAGGACATTGTGTTGGCGAAATTCTTGCGGATAGATGCATTTTTATCACGAACACCAGGAAGTAAAGCGGCAAAGAACCGGTCTAAATATAGTTAATTAAACAGCATAATCAGTGTAAAACAAACCACAAACAGGTTGATTATCTATCATAAGTTGTGGTGCTCTAAGGGCAAGCTGTGTAATGAATTGAGAAGCTGCAGCACGAGTACTAACGCCCACGGAAGACTTAATCTGATCACAAATTGAAGATTGTACACCCACGAGAACATTTGAGTCTATCTAGAATATAATGAAAGTAAGGCGGATGTTGAATGGAAGAACAGAAGATACCTGTGGTAACAAATCATGAATGGCAGTCATCATTGGTGAAGTACGGGCCATTTGAGCACGCGCATCATCCAACTATAATTATTATTATTATGTATAAAACTTAAAATAGACATACCTCTTCTAGTTCGCTAGCTGTAGATCTAGCCGCAACATAGTTGAGTAATGCTGGTTCTACACTGGTTATTGAGTCTAACAGAATTGGTAGCAGATTGGCCAAATGAGGTTTTAGCTGTGATCCAGCTTTCTTTGCCAGTTCTATCAACAACAATAAACTAAAATATATATCATTATTAAATATTCGCATGTTTGCACTCTGTTTTGTAAATAAGTACATACTATACTTTAAGTACCCTATAAATAGTAACTTCACCATAAATGTTTTATTTGTATAAATAAAAAATTGGTCTTCATTTACATAAATATACCTAAATGCTTTATTGACAGGGGTGGTGGAGTGTAGTGCTTGATCCATGAGAGTAGGTAATACTGCAGTCAAAATGGCAGATGATTTCTCAGCATTAGTTGAACCAGCTAAGAGAACAACAAGACGACGAACACTCTCTATAGCTGTCTTAGCAGCTAGTCTCACAGATTCCTTAAATACTTATGAATATAATATATAAACCTTATACCTTAATATCATCTGACACGCGGAATAGCGTTAGTAGCATATCAGGCAGTTGAGCGTGCATTTTGGGAGTGTCGTGACCTGAGAAAGAGAAAAGTGACGCATTTTGAACAATCTATACCTCTAAGTAGATCGCTTAATGCAAGACAACTGGATTCCCTGGCTCTCCATTCATTTGATGTCAATTGGGGTAGAACCTCAGCGAATATTTCATCCGCAAACTGGTCAACCTTAATATTTAAATGAAAAAATTCTATTATACTTAAAATAAGTACCACATTTCTCTTTGTCTGAGTGAGAACAGTCCAAATTGATCGCATAGATTGTTGTACCTTCATATCTGGGTCGTATCGGTATCTAAATTTACCCATACATATTTTATGTGATGGTATATATATTATAGAAATGCAACATTCATATATTCGGTACATTACCTAAATAGTTTAGGAACAAGTTTTCCGATATATGGATCTAGTTCTTCTCTAGCAGCTTCGAAGACCGCACTGAAGCCAAACGCAGCTCCCTAAATTGTGGATTAGAAATATTCTATTTAACTGAAACAGGATAAATTTCTTTCAAGAAATAGCAACATTTTTTCTAACAAAACTATTAAACCTTTATACATAGACTAACCTTTTTCGAATTCCATGTTGCATTATGTTTCGCGAGGGCCATAAACTTATAAACAAGGTCCGGCTGGTTAAGGTCAGTTGCTAATGTACACAGCTCTTTATAAGTGCTAAGCGAGGATCTAAAAACAACCGTCATATATATTAATCTGTTATATAATTACCCATGTGGAGTCTTTCCGAATTGTCCTTCGGAGAAGATGACAGAATCCCCCTGTAACTTGCTCCGAGAACGTCTTCCTTCAGATATTGATGCCATTAAATCACCAATGAGTCGTTGTTTCTGTTCCTCTGAGGCCATTTGGTATACTGCGCTCATACCTTTGCTAGCCATATCCTGTGTGAAATCTAAAAAATTTATACATTTAAAGTTAGGATTTAGAATAAAATTATTAACCCTATCAACTGATAGGAGCTATTTAATCTGGGACAATGGGCAAAACTTATTAGTTCCCGACTTTCCAATATAAACATTGCTGTTGTCTTATTTTGCAAACACTCTATAACTATTGGTGCCTCTTTCCGTTCAAATATATTTTTCTAAACGCTAGGTAACCATACGTAAAATAACCCGTTGAAATATAAGGAGGACCCCTTATTTTGACTCTCGAATTCTGGAAGGCACCCCCATAACTCGAGGAAATGTTTTAATAATGATGACTTAAAAAGACCAAAATAGCAAGTCCACCACCGGAAAAAGTTAAAACAGGTGGAGGACCCCTAATTTTTACGTTGCAATCCATCATGAAGGACCCCCTGATTATGACCATAAAAGTTGCTCAACGTGGACTATTCTACCTCTGCAGGTAACTGAGAAATATAATTGAATTCGTACCATCGTTTTCAGTCAGACCCTCAGCAAACGCGCCTTGCACATCTTCAATGTTAGAGTTCAAAGCATTTGAACCAAAACGGGGGCATTTTTGAACTAATACCTAAATAATACGAGTGTTGTATATATAAATATGAGTAATACCAATAGCCATATTAGAGCAGCTCTTCTAAGATGATGATTGCCAGACATGAGTTTCTCGTTGAGAATAGAGTCTAGCTGTGTTATAATACGGACTTCTATCTGTTCCACGACTTCACTCATCAGACTCCCAGCCTAGAATAGTTGTTTAATGCGGATATACAGTCTATTAAAGTTATTCTTAATACAAGATCAAGAAAACTATAGCTACATCGGTTACTTTTACAGCATAAGCCCAAACATAAAGGATAGACTAACTTTGAGAAATGCAATGCGAAAATTATTTCTACCCATTACTATTATTGAAGCATAGTATATTAGTACCTTTACATCTGTGTCCTCAGTAATATACATATTTCTCTTGCTAGGCGAATATTGTGCAAGACAAGCGTCGAACAGGGCTTCTCCAACAGTCAATTGCAGTTCTGGCTGTGGGGGTCCAGCACCGATTTCGTAGAGTGCCGCGGTGATCTGTTAAGAATTATAAATGAAGAAACACACTTATTTATTCTAGCACAGTTTTTAAAAGTTCTAACACCTGACATGAAACTTTGTAAATTATCAAATTAGATTAAAAAATTATTCTACCTGCTCAAAGACGGTTCCATCCAGACTACTAGGCAGTTGCCACAACACTTTAACAGCAAATTGGCGAGCCTTGCTTCTGACAGTATCCTTACGGGT
>JAQGAV010002275.1:0-16417 GCA_034691345.1 Phasmarhabditis papillosa
ATAATCACCGAGAGTGAAAATGGAGTGTAAAAATTGTGGTTTGTTTTCGCCCTTTTTGCGCACAACGTCCCAGCTTGTAGCGCCAACAAAACAAAATTGGAATTTGCGCGCAACTTGCCTGTAGGCCGTTGGGCCTGACCAGTAGTCGTAGTATAGAAACGCCCGGGCCCAACTTTTCGCTGGGTTTTGGCGGGTGGGTGCCCGGGCAGTTTGTAGATGCCCGAGTAGTTGTGGATTGTTGCCCGGGCAGGATAAAAACTGCCCGGGCACCCACCTGAGTAGGCCGGGCCAGTTTAACAGCTCTGCCTGCGCCTGAACCATTGATTCTAATTGGTGGCCTTTCCGCAGTCTAATGTTGAAGTATAAACTTACAAAAGCTTGTCAAATCAACTAAAAAAGTAAAATCATAACTAACTTCTATTATTTGTTGTCTTCTTTGTTGTTGATTAAGACGGAATCTTACAGCGGTGACGTCATCATCTACTTAAAATATACAGAATGTTATAGAGAACAGTGCATTTAGGCTGGCTAATGGTACGGCTACCATAAACCGCAAGTCCATTATTCGTTTAACCGAAAAACAATTGAATGAATAGCCTGTTTATCTGTTAACTTTAGGGATATTTTACCGTTTTTTTAAGAAAACCCGTACTTAATTCGCACCCAATACATAAATAAGAGTACAATCTCACTAGTGTAATATACCTTTCCATCTAACCTATCATACTCCTGTTATCTTTAAACATGCTTACATATTTACCGATTAATTTAGGAACTAAATACTTAAAACTACAAAAATTTATCCACTATATAGTCTATAGCACACAGAAGACCACAAAGCGCGGTGGTATACATAGGCTTCCGCAATTTTCCAAACCTTACACAACACCGCGGACTGCAGTCTTCCTTTTGATATGGACTATAGCTACTGATTAGACGAATAATTACCTGCTATTCCGGGTATCCATGCAATTGAGCTGCTTCTTTCTTCTGATGAAGAATAGTTGACAGCCTTAAAAGTTTAAGTTTAACAGGATGGAATTATTCGAGACTACAACGAATTATATCTGTTCAAGCAGCGCTTGTAAAAGCCGGTCCTTTACGATTATCGCCCTTTCTTGGTTCAGTTGACTACTTTCGGTGGATATAAATACAAAAAACACGCATGCCCTATTTTGATAATCATCGAACATAAAAATCTGCGTATTGCCTGCCTATTTTCATTCCACCGACGACTGGCACAATTTAAGTACTCCTATCAATTTCTATAAAGACAAAATATGACAAGTAGCCATTATTTTGTCATTAACTCACCATACTAGCTTCTCTTAACATAGGTTGTGGAGAATCGAAGGAGTCTTCGGAAGATTCCAATTGTGAAGTTTTTAGAAAGACGGAGAGTTTACGCTAAAAATAATAGAAATTGTTTGTTAAAGAATAATTCATTCGCTAATAATAACATAAAACGCCACATGGAACGCCATACGAAAGCCAAAGGCGCTGTTAGCCACCAGGCTAGCCCGCGAGGATTCTGAAGCTGTGTCTTCGACTCCCGTAGCTGATGAAGAAAAGCAGCAGCATACTTATCCCATGTTTCGTGAGACCAAAGACTCAATGTTAGAAAGAAGCTGTATTTGTTTAGAAGATTCCGGATGAAATAGCAAAAGTACTGCCATTTTCTGCGATTCCAATATTTAGAAGAACAAAAGTTTAACGAAGGTCTGCGTTAGGTAATGTCCAAGTAGGGGTTGGATTATCCGAAATAAAATACTAATAGAAACTACCTGAATAGAACGGGTCCGTAGCTCACGAAGATCAGCAAGGCAGCTTCCGGAGCAGGAAGAGAAGACAGGAATTGTCATAGCCAATAGGGTGGCAACAAAGATAAACTTCATTTTGAATATGAAGTTTAGAATTGTTTTTGGATGTTCTTTAGCCTATTTATACTGCTGCGAAGCCCTGCCCCTTACATACTGGAAGGTTATGTTTGCTCCGCCTTTTATGGTTTTATTGAACTCGGAGCCAGGAAGAAGTTTAGAAAGGAGAAATACAATAAACAAACTAGTCTTTAAAACTAAAAACAAAACAAAAAAGCGGTGGACCGGTTTTCGAGACAACAGATTTGCATGAAAAATAACCGCCAACAATATGGGGATTTTTTAGTGTTACATTGAGTTGTAGACTAGGAACAAATGTCCCAGGAATCGAGCACCATTTTTGCCACCGCGTTTCATCTGAAGTCTTCGACGGTCCTGAATGACAAGTTTCTAAGCTTTGCTTGTAACTGATGAGATCGATTGACATTGACAATTGTAGCTAATGGGCCATATAAAATACTATACTAGTTAATTGATTAAAACACTTTGTATTCTTCTGACATGGTAAATATAGGATAATCTTTTTTACTCTTCTTTCTTTCGATAAAACAGCTAATCAATGGCTCTATAGCTCGGGTAGATTCTACAAAATACCCACCTGTGGGAACGGGGGGCAATTGCCGGCCCACAGTTGTCACAGAATTGTTCATAACTCTATTAGAAATTGATATTTTCAATCAAGCTAAAAATACTGAAAGAAAATCATTCTATCAGAAAGAGAACTCGAGTTAAAGATGTATTACATGAAGCTAGGAAAGCAAAATTCTCATGGGCAGGAACTATTGCAAGACCTGAAGATGGTCGATGGACGAAATCTCTAGCCGAAGGGTATCCCAGGAACAGCACATGGTGTTGTAGGCCAGTGTCATAGAAGTAATGTATATTTGTTAGATTCTCCATTCTTACTAAATTAGACTTGCACGTGGCCCGCACTAGGGCCCGGGCCGGCCCGTTTTTGCCAATTTTCACTGCGTTTCCAGATATGTCGGAAAAGTTGGGGCACATTATCGAAAACAATTATGGCTATGTTGTAGACGCTAACTATAAAACTGTTTTTGGTTCAGAGATTAATATAAAAGTTTAAAGGACGTTATCTCCAGGGCCTCCTCCGAGGCCGGATCAACAGTGAAAAGTTGACCTTAAAGTCTTTTTTAAGATTGTTTATTTATTCTGAGAAATCCCATATGTTTGTAGCAAAGATGTTAGACAAAGAAACTTTAGTAAGTGGGAACTCCATAGTATTTAAAAAGTATTTAGTATTTTATTTCATGTATTATCAGAACAATAGTAGATTTCTTCAAGGCAGGGCTTCGGCCATTCATTCCGGAATCTTCTGTGCAGAGACGGTTCCTTTCTAACATTCAGTCTTCGGGGGCACGAAACATTGGATAAATAAGCAGCTGGTTTCCCAAGACTTCTGCAGCTACGGGGAGCCAAACCCCCAGCCTCAGATCCTCAAGGATTCCAAGACATCTGCTCTAACCATTAGGCTAAAGAACCAGCTCCATAGGAAGCAACTAAGCTACGGAGGATTCTGTCTTTGACGGATGCGAAACATCCGCCTCTTAATCAGTTTAGGAAAGTATATTTTATGTGCAGAAACTATTTTTAGTGTCTGCGAAGTCAAATATTTCTCTAAAATAAGTTAAATGTTCCATTTTTGACCTATTTTGTAGTGGACGCAGTCGGTAAATTCAAGTCATTTTGAATTTTTCCTTTGTATGGAAAACGACGCCACTACTTAACTTATGAGAAGAGCTTTTAACTTCAGGCGCCCCTTTTTTTATTTTGTGTTCCAAATTGTTTTCTATACCGTATTCCTCTGCTTGTTATACTATAAATACATCACTAAATTCCGAGTTCAATTCATATATTGTACCCGTAAATATTAAAATATTCCCACATAATCAGTTAAAAGGTAGAAAATGTGACGAAAGTAAGCGTCTTGAACCCAAGTTCCGGTAAAATCCCCATAGGGAGTTTCACAAAATCAAATTCTATTTTTAATTTTATTTTTAAAATTGTAAATAACAATTAGCAATTCGCAGTGGGTATTGCTTACGAAGGTAGAGCACGTTTATTGTGACCTAAAGAAAATGACCGGATATGAGCTACCGAAGGTCTCCAGGGAGTATATATTACGGGTAAATCCGGATGAAAGTATGAACTTATCTAAAATATTGTTATATATATATATATATATATATATATATATAGTCTGTTGTAAGAGGTAGACAGCGCAGTACCACGGAGAGAGTCGGGGTTAGACTAAAATGAATGGAAATCGAAAGATTGGGAAACATTTGATTAAAGTACATTTTTATTAATTTAATACTAGGTTCGCAAGTCTGGACACTATAGATGTTGACGTCAAATATTCCGATATCTCAAAAAACCACGTCTGTGTTTTTGCCGGACTGCGGATATTTGGCTCCCATTTGTATTAGAGCGCGTTCACCGTCAAAGTGAAACTATAGAAATGGGCGCGATAGCCCCACATAGGCACCCAAAAGTATAGTGGTTGATTCAGACATAGTATACTATTTATTAGGAAACGAAATTATATCTAAAAGAATAGTATTTCATCCAGGATTTAAAGTCAGAAAAGGGTAGATATGTAGAGTCGCGCCCTAATGCTAATTTTTGGGAGCCAAATGTCAATAATTCGTTTTGGCCACCGCGAATTCGAGCTATTTGATGTACAACATCGGTTTTTTTGCATACAACTTAATAGTCGGCAGAGTATTTAATCCCTATGTTAAAAGCCCGTTATATCTGTTAAAATGACAAGATCTACGCTGTTCTTAGAACGGCGAATTGTTCAAAATAACAGAAAAAACAATGTTTCTTTGATATTAAATGCTGCTACTTAGAGAATGGGCTCCGCATTTATATTTAAATGTAATAAAGGGCTATTTGCACGGATTATATAGAATAAATGCATATTATATAAGGTAAAAGATGAGAAATAATATATATATAGACCATCACAATACCTATGTTTAGAGCGCGGTATCACGAGCTGGGCGCCGTGTTATACAAAATGAATGTACTTTTGAAGAAAACACACCACGTCTACGGATTTCACATTCATTTTGTATAACACAGCGCGCTGCTGGTGATACCGTGCTGGATACTACTAGGTCTTGGGATAGACTATATCTTACTCTCAGTTGTTATTAGTTACAGTACCCTTCTGAAATTTCGTCCCTAACAGCGTGGGCCAGTTTTCCTTCGTATTTTCTTTTACGTACCTCTAGTTAGATTCCTTTAGTTGTAATTTTCGATCTTTTATTTGTAAGCATTAATTATTATATTACATAACTAATAATATTAAAATACTTTTATATTTTTATCCACTAGTATCTGAGAACTAACGTCAATGCACTAATTACATGTAATTTCTATTGCTTTTCATAATAATTACCGTAATCCTTAGAGAATTAAAAGTAGTTTTAACTACAAAAAGGCATCAAACTAGTGGGCGAAGGTCGGGAAAGTTTAGAACTAGGAAGTGTATTTGAAAAATATAATAGGTAAATATATAAATTAATAATAAAAAAGGTGGAAAGTTTTCTTTCGCGAAAAGTGCCTGTATCCACCAACGAAGAGTGTATGGGCACTAGGGTGTGCACCTAGAGAACAAATAGGGTACGGTAGAGTATACATTTATTTTCGAGGATACGGGACTGGAGTGACTACTAAACTCGACCAACGACTTACATTCAAATAAAGGACTGCGAAATAGACTATAGATATCACTAAAAATGAAGGAGTATTCAGTAAAACTTAGAGACTTTTCTTCAAAAGTACATTCATTTTTATCTAACACCGCACCTCTTCATATTTTGGAAATATCTATTATTCCATTACAACATTCTATTTCTGAAACTTCGCCTTAATGTGGAAAAGTCTGTTTTACTACAAACTATATACTAACACTTAAATTAACACAGATATACTGGTTTTATATCTTCTCTTAAACTGTAAGCGCAGACGTCTAGCTATATGTAGATCTGTTATAACAAGCATCGGTGGTTCAGTGGTAGAATGCTCGCCTGCCACGCGGGCGGCCCGGGTTCGATTCCCGGCCGATGCAATGTTTTGTTTTTTATTGTTGTGAACTTTGCTAATAAGGACTTTCAGCAATGTTGTGGCTGATTCTCTTGATGTCATTTGTGCAACTTGATGCTAGGTTGTGTGTTCATGATCAAATGGTAATTATAAAAATAATATAATATAGGAGGATTCAAGAAAACACCGTCGTAAAAACCAGATTACCCAGGGCGGAAAATAAATTATCGTCTGAAACGAGAGAAGTGAATGAAGCTTGCAATCTGCATGGTTCGTGCTTGTAAAGGGCGACTTCGGCCAGACTACAACTTTGTACCACACTCTAAATACCTGAGATAGCGCTGCGCACGAGCCGGCCCCGTCATTTTGAAAACCTATGTCTTGATACCCACTATATAATTTTTAGGGATGGTGTGCTGGCCATGAGATATGGGGTTGGTGTTTCCACAATAAGACCAGTGGAGACTTTAATTGTGATGATACTGCATTTTGTGTAGGACAGGTTAGTACAAAACATATTCAAATTTGCGGGTTTTGCGGATCTCCCTCTAATTTAATAATATTGTTTATTAAATAAGACTAGTACAATAAGATATCATAGTTACAACCATATGTCTAAAAACTGACAGTGGAGACATGAATAATAAGATATATGTATGGATATGCTTCCCTAAGATTTTGCAATTTTTGGTTTCTTATTAGAAACAAATTGTTTTACTATTTTTATTTTGTATCATGTTCAGAAAAAGACAAATACGCATTAGCGGAAGCCTTTGTTATAGACTATAGCTGAACTGATTTTCTTGCTATACGCAGTTGAGATTGTTTGCAAGAGTCTCTCTATTTGAATGCAAGGGATATCAAGCATCGGTGGTTCAGTGGTAGAATGCTCGTCTGCCACGCGGGCGGCCCGGGTTCGATTCCCGGCCGATGCAATGTTTTGCCTTTCAATATGCTGTGTTAGTTCTGAAACTCCTTAGAGAACAGTTCAGAAGGTCCATTTTGGAACATTTTTGCACATTATTTGCTTGATTCTCTCATTCAAACATTACAGTGGACTGCTAGCAAAGTGCAGATGGTTCCTGAATATTTTATTAGCTAAAACTATTTTAATATTCATGAAGATGACCTTCTGTCATTAATAGACTCATAAGACAGCAAAGAATCCTTATTTGAAAGAAAAGAAGTTTAAATATGTATGAAACATCAACTGTCTACTTTCTTGTATGAAATATTAAACCTTATCAAACACGGCGTATACCCAGTCCCCTTGGGTGCCAACTTTGAGAACATATTCGAAAAAACACCAAAAAATTGTTTTTTTTACAGTGATAATCAATTTTCCAAACGGCGGCGTGCCAATACGAGATTTCTGATACTGCCCAAGGGGACAAATTACATCGGCTGGATACGCCGTGGAAGTCTCAAAACACTAAGGACTAGGATTTTCCGGCTAGATGCGAGAGGAAACGGCTAAATTCAATTGAACGGAATGCTTTTGTGGTCTCCATCAAAATGTAGTGTTTTTAAGAGCAAAGGGTCGTTTGTTATCCGTATTTTAATTGTAATATAATATTGCGTATTTAACAAACTTTGAGGGGAAAATAATGCGAAATGGGCCATAACTTGTTAACGGATTCCTTAGAATGACTCTGTAACATAATATTCTTTTTAATTATTTACTTTTTTTAGGAAACTCTAAAAAACAAGAAGAATGCTGGCTGTTTCAGTAGGGATAATCACACTGTCTGTTGTTGTAACGATGCTGTAAGTCAATAATATAATCTTTTAAATTCAAAATAATATAAATGATTTTATATATATATTGTATTCTTTGACAATGTTGGCTAACTTTATAAAATAGGATACAACTAACTAACTTCTCTTGTACAAAGGTGCTTGAGGGTCCGCCCGTCCCGGTAAAGCTCTACATCTGTTCGATAATAACCATTAACTTATAGAATAGAATAGAATAGAAAGTTTATTGGGTTTCCAAGACAGTTATGAACAAAAGAAACAATAAGATAATATAATAATGGGTTGCTAACTAGCTAGTTGGCGGCGCAGTCCTATACACAAGCTCACTTACCATCCGCACCAATAATGTCCCCATCATGACCCAATATGACACTTTTGTGTCGCAAAAACTTATATTATTCTTTTTTAGGATGGTTGTAATCTTGGTTTTATCCCAGTTACTCCTAAATATGCAGCTGGACAAGCTTGTTATAATTCGGTAGAGGAACCTAATGAAGATCCAAAACTCTTTAAGACTTGTGATGATCCGTGGTGTTTTGCATTTTTAAGTGCGGTAGGTATTTTAAATACGAAATTGTTCCATTAAGTTAAACATTTCGGAATACATTAGGTAATGTAGTCTATAGTTTATGCAATGGTACACGGTACGAACTGCACATTTTAGTGGAGCGCGGCCGAGCAATGGCGCGCGGAAACGCGGACTAGTCAATTATATAATGTAAATCATGAGAGTAATAATGGAGTGTTAAAAAAGAATCTCCTTGAAAATGGCTATGAAAATATTCGAAAACCGAAAATATAAGCAAAATTTCATTAAAATACGCAAGTAACACTCCATTATTCATCTTGAATCAGACTATAGTTCGGAGAGAGTATTGATTATAGTCTTTATAAAGAGTTATGCTTCAGAACTGCGGTATTATATAAAAAATGAATGGAAATTGTTGGATTAATAATCGTTTCTTTTAAAAGTACATTCATTTTAATCTAACACCTCCTCTCTACAAAATACTTTGCTGGAAACCTAGCACATGATACAAATAATATTTAGTTTCTAATTTACATAACAACTATCTTTAATATTATTATAAATTATTATTATTATCTTTATTGTAGGACGCAGAGGGTGGTCTAACTACAGTAACCCGCGGTTGTCACTCAAGAAAACTGGTAATGCATAATATGTGGCTAGGCGAAGACAAGGTTAGCTAACAAATATATTATAAAAAAGAAATAAACAAAGTTTTAAGAAAATGGTCGAGGAAATTGAGAAATTGTAGAAGAAGTTCGGAAAAATGTACTTTTCTAATAAACGTGTTTCCAAAGACAAAGAATATTTTAAATTGAAATCTATCAGTTTCATTTTTATAGGATTTTATATGTTGTAGGTTGTAAGAAGGTGAAAGAACATGTCCTTTGTATAGTCTTAATTAAGAACTAGGTTTCTATAGTCTGTAACAAGAAAAAGGCTGCAAGCTGCGGTGTTAAACAAGGGCTTTCCCAATTACGTATATGGGTTTTATGAAATCAAAAAGAAGCCGTGATATTTTTCTAGTAACAATGAATAAATTGCGCTTCTAATCATACCAAGAACATCTACTTACGATGAAAATTGAGCAATTTCTGAAAGTCTATATAACACGGCTCCTTGCAGCATTTTTCTTGTTACAGACTATAGCAGTGTTTTCCTTATATTTGAAACATTGAAATTTCTGCTAAAAAGGGCCTAAAACCGAGCTCTTGGCATAGCCCGTAAAAAGCGTCAAATTCGAATTGGCTTGACCTCCTATTTTAAGAAATTTCAAAACAATACAAAATGGCAAGCAACAGAAGTGTTGGCTTCTCAGCCGAGCTGCGATGATATATCTTGGGATACAGGAAGTATTAATGGAACACAGTCACAGTGCTTTGATTTCAATTTCGAGGTTTGTAGCTAACCTACTAGGATCAGTGCTGCCAAACTGTTCTTTACTGGGACCTACATTTGCCAAACTTATAGTTAGTTCAAGCTAGGCCATTATTCAAATAGTTCAGAGGCCTTGTTTGGTCGAAAATATGTTTACTTATTCATTAAGAGTAAAATAAGTAGGTAAAACAGCTCTGTTGTCTAAAGAAAAACTATCTTTTATCGTGATTATAAAACGATTTGGCTTTTATAATCACGATAAAGATTCTATCCCCATAACTTGTTGTATATTCGTTCATAACATCTTTTCTTTTAAGGAAGACGGAGTTGACAAAAAGGGCCGTCTTTGCTGTTGTCGCGGTACACATAAATGTAATGAGAAGTTTATGTGGGGTGATCCAGCAATAGATATGGTAGGAAACTTTTATTTATTGTATTTAATTATAAACTCTATTAATATGAGTATTCGGAGAACTATACACTGTAATTAGAAAAGGAAATAACTTAAAGGCACGGTATACTTAAAATTTTACTACCAATAGTATTGTTTCATATTATTCAGATTGAAAAGTCAAGAAAAATGACTTATGGTTAGATATTAAAAAATTTGATGCTGGCATCGCTAACTAGGGTTACTGTATTTCAGATATACAAAAGATGCTGAAAACCATACTTATATTACGAATTTTACTTCTTTTCCGCAAATACTATTGTTTTCAGTCATTAAAATGATAGAAATGTTTTCAGTTTTTCGAATTGCCTTCTTGTTCTCGAGTTTTAGGGAAAGCCCGCTGACTTAAGCGCATGATGGCTACTTTTTTAAATGATCATAACGTTACTCAAAGGCAATTTAAGAAGATTCGGTTTTCAAATTTAAATTCAGAATTATTATCTCTATCGAATAAAACATGAAAATCGAAGAATACTTTTTGAGTGTACCGTGCATTTAATAACTTCCAGCGTTTGTTACCTGGCTGAAGGCTGGTGATCCTAATTCGAGCCAGTTTCTTCAGCTAGTATAGTCTATCTCAAGACCTAGGTTTCCAGCACGGTAGCACAAGCTTGACGGTGTGTTATAAAAATAAATGTAAAATCGGTCGACGTGGTGCGTTTTATACAAAAGTACATTCATTTTATATAACCCTGCGCCCCGCTCATGATACCGCGATGGAAACCTAGGTCTTGAGATAGACTATATATATGAACAACCCTAAAGTTAAGATAAAATCATTCTGATTTCTGAGCCATTTTGAAATTATAAATCTATTTAAATATCTCAGTCTATATATTACAGGTGGACCTTGAACTAATTCGTGCCTCTCGCAACGCTCCAGTGGGTTCAGCTCCGGGCATCCTAACTACAGTATACTCTATCATGACCTTCTTAGCTTTACTTTTATTTTGAATTTGAAAATTTAGGGTATGCATTTAGTAACATTTTGTAAAAGATGCTTTACAACATATATATATTTGTTTTTATTCCTAAAATGAATGAGTTGCCTACTTTTATTTTAGTTTTATTGTAAATTTGTTATTTTATTGAATGCTTTAATAAACTGCTTTTATAGTTTATATTTTAATACATAGTCGATATAAATATAATGAATGATAGAAACAAGAATACCCATAATAGTAAGTAGCTGAAGACAACAAATAATATAATATAATAGAGGAAAACGGAATTTTTTAGGTAAGTAAAACTATGAAATCAAAATATATATATCAGTAATACTATTGTTATAGTCAGCGCCAAGAGTAATATTAGAGTGTAAAGAATACAACGCTCGTCTGAGCCCCTTTTGCGAGCACCGCGCCAGCATCTGGCGGCTGCTCTTCGTTTAATATTGTACTTTGCAAGTATGCGCGTGCAATTTGTCTGCAGGTGCAGTGTTAAAAATCCAATAAATACGCAAGCGGCACTCCATTATTACTCTCGAATCAGACTATACTTGTGTTAAGGATTCAACCAATTATTATTGATTCGGGTAGATTGCGGGATTATGCGTTAATTCATATTCAAAATCAACCCGAAGCAGTTTACAAAACAACATAAAACAAAGCATGATAATGGAAACTACATATTTTGAGATCAGATATAATTAACATAACAATTCAAGTTTATAATAAACGGTTGCGGGCGAGACTTATGAAACTTTAGGCTTAAGAGAATTGAGGCTCCCAATATCGGAGAAGTTGAGAAATATACTCGGCGGACTAATAGTTTCCACTTTTACTAGATCTTATTAGAGCAATTCGAGCAAATCTATACTCTAATAATAATTTATTAGACCTTTAACTGCAAGCAATTGGTCCGCCGACTATAACTGTGTTTTGTAACAATAGTTATATCGTTATTTGAGTGTAAAGAGACAGTGTTTTCTGTGTATTTTAACGAGAAGTTTACATATTTAAAAAAGAAAATTGTGTTTTATATTATTGAGCACATGGTATTATATAATAACAACTATTACACTTCACTTAGACGCTCACTATCCGTTCTACCTCCTGTTCGTAGAGGCAAAGTCTCATCTCTTCGCTGCCTTCTTGGCGGTTGCGGTAGCGGCCGCGGAGTACGGGAACTTGAATCTGGAAGAGGAAAGCTATTTATTAGTTAAAAGTTCAGAAGTTCTCAAGAGAATGATAAGATAATTAACTATTGGTAACATTATAAATTAGTATTGGGTTCTTAGTATAGTTAGATGGTAGTGGGCTCGGCTAGACACCGACAGCGACTCGCTAACAAACAAGCTGAGCCTCGTCCCTGCTGTGCGGTATGTCCTATATGCGGGGTTCTCAAAATTGCCCGGCCCGGAAGAGGCCGACCATATTATTCAAAATTCTCTATTTTTTTTGACAAATTTAGAAAATATATCAAATATGGTTACGAAAAAAATATTGGATGGTACATCGTCGGCCCACCGGCCCGGGCCGCCCTGCCCGTTTGAGAACACCGCCTATCCCTACGTGAGGTATGTCCCTCCACGCTGAGACTTTTATCCCATATCCCTCCCACACTAATTTAGCGGGTGCTTTAGCCTAGTGGTTAGAGCAGCGGTCTCTGAATCCGAGAGAATCTGAGGCTGTGGGTATTAATATTAAATTAGTATTAAAATACTTTTAATACTAATTTATTCCTTTTTTATAACAATCCCATATCTAAAAACAATTTATAACAAACTAACTAGACTGTGCTGAACTAATCCTTTGAACTTGGTGTATTCTTACCATATTCTGATCATAATAACGTTTATTTCTGTCCAACATAGCTCGTTCCATTGCTGTTGGACGTCGGTGGATAACCATTTTAGATCTAAATTAAGGATTATTTTGTATTTTAATTTAAAGCTAAATTTTATTACATTTCAACATATAATAAAACTGTACTGGTCGAACATCGGCTGAAGCTCTGATTTGTAAAAAACTGTTTCAAATATATTAAGAAACCAAAAAGAAGTTAGTTGTAAGTAAAGTACTGTTATTAGTTATAGTCAGCGCCGAAAGTAATAATGGAGTGTCACTTGCGTATTTTTAAGATTTTTAACACCGCACCTGCAGGCAAATTGCACGCGCGTACTTGCAAAGTACAATATTAAACGGAGAGTAGCCGCCAGATGCTGGCGAGGGACTCGCTAAAAAAACTCAGACAAGCGTTGAATTCATTAAACTCCATCATTACTATTGGCGCTGACTATAATAGATGGGATTATTAAACTTTTACTATTAACTTAAAAATCACGCCATAGATTACAAACCATATAGCTATGAAGCACTACAGTAACCGATTCTAACTGCAGCTTACTGTATCTTTCGTTTCAGGACATAGACGACGGCTTAATTGAGTACAAACTGCATTTCATGCAATTCTCTATAGTGAATGACTACTTTATCTTCCGGGTGGTCACTCCTTCCGTTTCTTCCGAACCAATGCGGTTTGAGGTTTGTCGATGGAGTGTTTCTGAATTTTTAACACCGCTTTTTATTTCTCGACCGTCCTGCTTTACTTAAAGTCTTTTATTAAGATAGTCTTCGTTCCTTCACAGTCTTCAATACAACTTGTTAACAGAACTGTTGTGGTACAGGAGGGAGAACTAGCGCCGGTTAGTTCACAGGTGGTTATTCGGCTCGGCCTGATATTTTTAAGCCCAGGCCGGGCCGGACGGGAATGTCGAAAACTAGGCCGGGCCGGGGTAGGCCGGTTTTCAAGGCAGATCCTGGTTTTCAGGAATTAATTAGCAATGCGGCCGCCCATTTTTGAGCCCAGGCCAGGCCGGGATGTCGAAAAATATGCCGGGTTGAACCGTGCGGGGGCCGGTCGGATAACCACCTCTGGGTTAGATAATATAGTCGAATTCCAAAGTAAATATGCCGTGTTAAATAAGTCAAGCAACCTTTTCGCAGCTCTTTTCTCTTCAAAGTTTGTTAAATACGCAAAAGACACGGCCTGCTTACTCTTAAACAACACTGTACTTACAACAAGAAGCATTTAAAAAAGTTATTAAAAGTTCTGGTTACATTGGAGCGCGCTACTTTAGCTCGGTTCATTGTCGGCACCTATCCATGAGTGAAGGGCGCTCAAATCTAAGAATGAAGGACATAGCTTAATTTTGGCCTGGTTTATACGTCCATGTTTACTTTCAGATAACTTCGGATTTTCTTGCTTTAACAACCTCAGATGACACTTATTTCACATTCTCAGTGACTATTCCGCCTACTCATGGACAATTACTTTTAAAAGTAAGGGATTATAATATGAAGAAAGCTTAATATAAAATAGTAGACTTGTATTTAGGTTGTATAGTCAGCGCCGAGACTAATAATGGAGTGGCAATTGCGTATTTATAGGATTCTTAACACCGCACCTGCAGGCAAATTGCACGCGCGTACTTGCAAAGTAGAATATTGAACGGAGAGTAACCGCCAGTTGCTGGCGCGGAGCTCGCAAAAGGGACTCAGACAAGCGGTGAATTCTTTACACTCCATCATTACTCTTGGCGCTGACCATATATTATTGAAATATTAATAGAATAGTTCATCATAAGCTCTTAACCTATTCAGATGGACAACGGTGGCAAGCGAATCCTCTCTCATGGTACTAATTTCTCTACAAAGAATATTGCCGATGAACGGTAGGTTTCAATTTCTTTAGAATTTTCTACTTTTTTAAATTTTAAGTTAGAATAAATGTTTCCACTCGTTGTTGTATCAGTTTGCTTTGAAATACTAAACTTTCCTTACAGTCTGCTCTATTCGCACTCCGGTTCAGAATCGCGCTCCGATCGTGTTTATCTGACTGCCGAATCTGCTTTTAAAAGTGGAAGAAGAATACCGCTATGGCTAAGCTTCTCCATTATTCTAACAAATGACAACGCGCCCCGATTAGAATCATCAGATGAATTGCAGGTAGGCCAGTAAATGGCGACTAGATGGCAAGTTAATGGGAGCCTTTTCTTTGAAAGTATATTTATTTCTATTTTACACCGCTGTTCCCCATCACCGCTCGAAATGTATTTATTTATATAGTCCATAACAAAAAAAGACTGCAGTGCGCGGTGTTGTTTAAGGTTTCAAAAATCTCGCGTTCTGTGGCAATATTAAACTTCCATTATATGGTTCGATGCGCAATTTTTGTTTATTGTCAGAAAAATATTATTGTACTATTTTTATTTTGTATCATGTACAGAAAAAAACAAATACGCAATTGCGGAAACCTATGTATACCACCGCGCTCTGAGGTCTTTGTTAGTTATAGACTATATCTACTATAGACTATATGTTATAGATGGTCGAACGTGGTGAACGTGTTCTATGGCCTAACTTACTTAATTGGATAGATGATGATATTGATGCAGCCAGTCTTAAATTCGAATTTCAGCAGAATATGAAGGTATGACGATAATAATTAGCCGTGTCGGTCAAAACCAAGCCCACCAATAGGCACCTCTTATAGTCGACGGATGAATCGTTTGCAGGGGTGTACCGTAGAATTTAGAAGGAGCGCGGAAATCAAAATACAATGACATAGAACCCGATATAATTGTGCGCTCGCATTATAATAAATAGACCTTTAGCACCAAGCGATTCGTCCGTCGACTATAAGCGAGCAAAGCCATCAATTTCTATTGTTACGCGAAGCTAGGCTTCGTTATGAGGGCCCGTGAGATGCTCCAATCACAATCGCTCTGACTTATTTTTTACTCTGGATCTGAGAACTAGTTTATTCAAAAGTACTTTTACAGTTGAGATGGGCAGCTACTGTTTGCGAACTAGCCAGTGCCGGTGCAGGTGCCAGGCCGCATCGGTGTCGAGCGGATACGCACAATCTCAATTCTACAGTAATGCAGTTATTCTTTTCAGGACGCGGCAATTCTCTCGCGAGTATCGCCATATCTACCAACAACTTCATTTAATTCAAATGATTTAAAAGAAGGAAAGATAATGATTAGACATTTAGGACACAAAAGCAGTTTTAGTATGGGGTAAGTGAACACAGCATAACCGTTTAGTTCATTTGCTACAATCGGACTTTCTTAAAGGACTGCTTTAAAGGACCACCGGGCAGTCCATTAATTGCTTTAAATGCGAAGAAAATTTGAATTAAAAGTTCGAAATCGTGTCGAGATTTGATTAAAAATAGCGCGAAACCACTATGAGAACCATCGCTTAAACGAAGACCGTTTGCTTAGCGGTTATTCTGTGTGAAATATATATTATATTTAAAAGAAACTATTATAGTCGACGGACGGATTGCTTGCAGGGGTATACGGTCAGTTTTGCAAAGGAGCGCGGATACTAAGGGGTATTC